>JAYESD010000007.1:160080370-160283058 GCA_036927565.1 Tuctoria greenei | reverse complement strand
AGGGATGTATAATAGTCCGGTGTGCTTGTTAATGCAATCAACGCAGCTTCTTGGAATGGTGCAGGGGCTGAGTCTGTTAGCTTGACATGGATATTTCTTATTGCTGAGGCAATGTTTGCTGCAGCACAGGCCCAACCGATTCTCCAACCTATTCAATTCAGACAGTTTTTTCTTTTGTCAATTCTCCTCATTGAGTTGCTATTTATATTATTTTTGCATCACAACAAACTGCACCTTACCAGTTACACTGTATGTTTTTGATAGAGAGGATGTGATGACAGTCCTGTCTTGCATCCCTGGAAGAGAAGCCAGTGAGATATGCTTGTTCTCATCGTAAGTAATATACTCATATACCTGGAAATATTTGGACACATTGAGGGAAAAATAGTGAATTGATAAAATTTTGTTTCAGGAGTTTCTTTATAAAGGCTCATGAACTTTCACTACACATGTAATGAAAGGGGAAAGAAAATTCTTTACTGCTCATCACAGATCTACCTCATCGGTTATTGCAAAGCAGTCTAGTTTCTGGCAAGCTTGAGCTATAATAATCAATTCCTCTTTGCTGAAAACCTTCCCTGTTGGATTGTGTGGGCTGCAGTGATAGACTTGGCCATGTCAAAAGTCTAACAATGTTACGAAACTCTGACCAAATAGCATATAATGTGAAAAAAACGCTACACTACTTTCAAAATGGGTCATGTAAGTGGATTTATCTTCGTTCAGATAAACAACACCAAGGGTAGCGGTCAGATCACCTATTCAAGACCACTGCCTTTGTTCGACTTGTAAATGATTTCAAGAATCTATCTTCATTCAGAGTCCAATAAGGTGGATCCAATGGCACATACACCTAACACAATTCAGACTCTGTGAACATCTGTCTTGGTAGAAAATAGAAATCTGCATTAGAGAGAAAAATAAAATAGAAACTTACAGGGACACCTCGGGCAAGCTCAATGCATGTCTCATATGTTTCATAAGCAGGGTCAAACAGCAAAACCTCATCCCCTTGGTCAATTACTGCACGGAAAACAAAACAAAAAAATTGCATAGCATCAACAAAATTCGTAACGGAATCGTCGCTCTGAATCTGTAATGTATCAGTAGCTCATACTGAATGCCCATTAGTTTGCTGTACTACTTGCAAAGATAGCCGCGGCAAACGCTTCCGATTGCCCGCAGCAGATGACGAAGTCGGTGACGGGATCGACGTCGAAGCCGTGGTCCCGTTTCATCGCCTTGGCGAGGATGTCGCAGATGCCTCGCACATGCCTGCGCTGCGCGCGACTGGAAGTCAGACAAGGTTGGGTGGGATGGAACCGGGAGCATGGGGTTGGACGGGCCGTGCGAGAGGCGATGACGACGGGTCGGGAAACGAACCTGTACTGGTTGAGGTCAGCTGCGATGGCGGCGGTGGCGGCGGCCTTGACGTGCGCGGGCGCGGGGAAGTCGGGGAACCCCTCGGCGAGGTTGACGGCGCCGACGCGCTGCGCCAGGTGGGACAGCTGCTGGATGGGGGACGGCGCGGACCGCCTCGACGCCGCCGACAGCCTCCGCTCCATTGCGCCGCTTGCTGCTGCCGGATAGCTTCAGTTCGAGCCAAACTGCGCAGTGTCGGGATAAGGCGAGGTCAGCTAAACTAGGTGCGCGCGACGGAAGAGGCCGAGTTGCTAACTTGCTATGCTCTGCGGAAGCGTCACGTGAGGCTAATCGGCTGATCGCCATTTTGCGGGTGCAGCATACTTAGACGGGTTGCACTCATATACCTCTAAAATTCACCTCTAAAAGGAATATTCTCTATTTTTATAGTCACCTCTAAAAAATGCTTTGCTTTACAGTTTTAATTCTCGCACTCATTGAACTCTATACGAACTCTATATCAACTACCACACTTTCCATTTTTTTAGAAAAGCCCTACGCCTTTCATTTTCGTGCCTGCATGCATCCTTGCAAAGCAAGACAACGAGTGCCAATTGTCGGTCGCTATGCCGATCTAGTCGGAGTCAACATCAATGTCGGAGACATAAGCCAACATTGAAGGAGGAGACCAGTCAGCTGGGACTTTGTCATCATCGGAGACCTTCTCATCGTCGGAGAACAACTGTCGTGATGGTGCATTAGCCACCTCTTTCCAGCCAATAGCTACATGATCTAAATCTTGCACAAGAGCATCAATGTCCTTTAATGTCTTCTTAAAGTCTTCTTCTTTCATCTCTCTACATTTTACGAGTGCATCCCTTATGACCAACCTAACTTCAGTAACACTATTGTCGACGGAGGAGGTCATGCATCGCAATCCATGTCAAAGCTTCGCAGCCTCGAAACCCATAGCCACTGACGAAAGCACAATTTTCAGATTCAAATAAATTCACCACAAAAATCTTTGTTCATATGCAGGAAACCTTCACAGACAATTGTTGTGAACTAGTCATTGTTATTGGCTCGGGACCATACATTTTGTACATTTTAAACCCAACTTAATCTTATTCAAAACAGAACATTCAAATCAAATCTACAAGGTACAGACACATTCAGCACACAATAAGAGGATGAACACATTCAAGTACTACAAGGTCGGACCATAACAGACTGAAGTACAATGGATTATTAAACGTCACAGGAACTCATATCAAATCTAGACGAACAACCGTGCACTAACCAAATCTGGAAAACCAGCATTGCAATTGAACCAAAACAACCCTAGATCTAGGGAGAATCGATGAGAGGAGATACCTTGGTTTTGGGGAAAACACGGAACAACTGCTGCCGACGGAAGAGGAACTCGCACCGGAGGTCTTGCGTCGTCGCTTCTTCCCCCAAAGTTCCCTCTTCAACCCGCGTCGCCTGGAGATCTACCCAACCCTACCACCGGTTGCAAGCCCGAACCCACCCGCCGTGGTCGCTTCCTTCAATGGGGACGAGACACGGGAGCTTCTCCAGCCGGATCTACGGGGAGCCGGCCTCCTCGGTGACTTCGTTGCTCGGCCGCCGGAGCGAAGAAGTCGTTGACCTCGCGCGTATCCGTTGGAGCCAGTGACCATAGCGCTGAGAATATGACCTCTCTCTGTGGCGTCCCACTGTAGCGAACTGAATTTTCGAGTCCACGGTAAACTGACCGCTGGAGCCGAACTGGACCGCTCGGGCCTCCAAATTTGCAATTGCGGCCCGTTTCCAGTTCTCCAGTGCAATCGGTCTTACCACGCAAGTCTGAGACGCACAAAGATAAGCGTGCCAAGTGCCACGCTTAAGATCATTCGCGGCGGTTTCCTATAAAATTTACTCTATCTTTTATACTTTCTTTTATACTTCCAGCATTTTACTATGTACGCCTACTCTATACTTTTAATAATTTAATTTATATTTACAGTCCAATAAATTTTACAGTAAACCACTGTGAATGGTCTAAGTTCGAAATACCCCTTGTGTCGGTTTGCCAAATTCTGCAAACAAATTTGGTTGCCTGTTTTTTAAGAGCAAGCGGTAAAGTTAACTCGTTGGAATCCACTGTCTCATTTTGCCAATTCTGCAAGCAGATTTGGTTCAGCTGAAGTTTGTTTAACACTACTCGTATACCAGTACCGCGCGCCACCTAAGGCTTTCAAATCTGGACTGGGCGTTCTAGAAAAGCCTGAACCGTGTCACCAACCGTGGCACTCGCGAGGGCAAATAGGCGGGCACCGGGCAGAGCCTCCAACGCGTGCCAGAGCCGACGCCCCTGCACACGGCTGCCGCGCCGGAGCACGACGAGCACCAGTCCGCCGTCTTCCAGCTTTCCAGGATCTGGTCAACCGGCGCCGGGCGTGGGAATCCACGGACGGTTCGGCAAGAAGTTGGAGATGCCGATCATCCTCCAAGCGCTGGGTTCGCGTGACAGTTTTCGCAGCCAAGACCAGTCCGCGCCGCTTGCGGTGACGAAAACGAATGCCTCTGACACACCCACCTACTCTGCCACGCCAAACGACGCAGTATCCGGCAACACAGCCTCGGGCGCCATTGATTCTTCTTCGATTTCAACAAACCACACACCATGAACTGCCCATTCCGAACAGGAACAGAAAGAAGATCGGGACAAAATATTAGACACGTAGAGGAGAGACACCAGAAAGAAAGCGGAGCAGCGACCGCACCTTCACTTCTTCAGAGCCAAAAAGAACTAAGCCACAACCGGCGTGAAAAAAAAAAAGCATCCAGGACCGTGTTCCAGGATCATATAATTGCTACTGAACTTAGCTGCGTAATCTGATACACAACTTTTAAATCTTGGTTCAACAGAACACTAACACGTCATGAACAATTTTCTGGCAGTAAAAGGAAACAGGAACTAGGTTCGTCTGTAGCCTTTGACTGCCAGATGCGTATTTGTGGTACTGCACTTTAGACACTGTCATCCAGGCACACAACTGTTCAGCAATTTAGCATGCTGCAACCAGATTCCACGTAAACAAGCACCTACCCACAGGATTACACGTAAACAAATACCTGCACGCATCGTTTAACGTTTTTTCAGCAATAATTTTAGAACCACACATACAGTGTAGAAAGAACACACCAAAGGGATGAGCAAAAACATAGGGCAAACCAAAGAAGGGGTGGCAGGAATGAACCTACTCCCCCACACAAAGAGGAAGAACGAGCTGACCAGCTGACGGTGACCAACCACTTTCATTCATGCCGCCTTATCCTGCAATCAGAAACCAAACATACTCCTACACAACCACATCCCCTATTAAAGCAACGAAGATGTTGTGATGGCCTAGTAACACGAAAAAAAATCACGGCAATAGAACACTTGCTAACAGAAAGATCTCCAGGAGTACCAGTGCAACAGTAACAATGTCTGGCCTTGGACCCAGCAACGGCAGCAGGGGTGTCAATGGCAAAATCCAGAGTTCCAAGGGCAAGGCTATGCTGCTCGCCCTGGGCAAGGGTCTCCCGCAACAAGTTCTACCTCAGGAGAAGGTTGTCGAGAGCTATCTCCAAGACAGCAGCTGTGACGACCCAGCCACCAGGGCAAAGCTTGAACGCCTTTGTAAGCTTTCTTGCTTCGTATCACACCATTGAGTAGTCACTATATGTTATTGTTATGCCGAACATGTACAACAAAGACCATATATCCATTCATTAAATAGAAGCAGTGCACAAAACTCAGTTGAACATTTGCTACATGAAAATCAACATGAAAGATTTTAGTTACCATTTTTCGTATTCTGGTGAGAGATGCATGAGTAAAGATAAGGGTAAAGGCTACAGAATCAGAAAATAGTCTTTATTTGCTATGCCATGATTTGCACCAGACCATACAAATCATTCCGGTTTGATTTCATTTTGCAGGCAGGACTACAACAGTGAGGACAAGGTACACTGTTATGTCAAAGGAGCTCCTCGATGAGCATCCAGAGCTGAAGAAAGAGGGCACTCCAACACTGACACCGCGCCTTGACATCTGCAACACTGCAGTGATTGACCTTGGAGCAGCTGCAGCTCGTGCTGCCCTAGATGAATGGGGCCGCCCTGCAGCTGATATCACCCACCTTGTCTACATCTCATCCAGTGAGCTTCGTCTCCCAGGGGGAGACCTTCACCTGGCTGCACGTCTTGGACTTAGTCCAAACACTGTGCGTACTTCCCTTTTCTTCCTTGGCTGCTCCGGTGGTGCCGCAGCCCTCCGCACTGCCAAGGACATTGCTGAGAACAATCCAGGAAGCCGTGTGCTTATTACAGCTGCCGAGACCACAGTGCTAGGTTTCCGGCCACCAAGTTATGACCGTCCTTATGACCTTGTTGGTGCTGCACTGTTTGGTGATGGTGCAGCAGCCGCAATCATTGGGGCAGGACCCATGACAACAGAGGAGAATCCCTTCTTAGAACTTCAGTTCTCAACACAGGAATTCCTACCAGGGACTGACAAGGTAATTGATGGTAAGATCTCAGAGGAAGGAATTAACTTCAAGCTAGGGCGTGATCTGCCAGAAAAGATTGAAAGCCGTATAGAAGGATTCTGCAGGGCACTCATGGACAAGGTCGGGATAAAGGAGTTCAATGATGTATTTTGGGCTGTGCATCCTGGTGGACCAGCAATACTGAACAGGCTAGAGGTTTGCCTCGAGCTTCAGCCAGAGAAACTTAAGATTAGTAGAAAAGCATTGATGAACTATGGGAATGTGAGCAGCAACACAGTATTCTATGTGTTGGAGTATTTGAGAGATGAGTTGAAGAAGGGGACAATAACTGAAGAGTGGGGATTGATCTTGGCTTTTGGCCCAGGCATCACGTTCGAAGGACTGCTTGTCCGAGGCCTTAACGAAAACAGAAAGTGCTCCTAGAAGGCTTTTAAAAGCAGCATTGGAGGATGACATACAAGCATTACATAGCACATATAAAAGATTAAATTATATACAGTAATATCTCATAAAGAGCATAGATGTCTCAATGGCACCTGTGCGTATAGCCACTGTTTTACTGTTTTTATGTTTTTACCTATCAAATAGTGTATGGTACTTGAGTTTGCTTCCAAGGCACTTGTAAATTTAAGACATTATGATGAATGCAGTTCAACATATTGTATACTCACTGCTCCTAGCCTCCTACAAGATTATTTCTGCACTGAGTGTATGCTTGAGCAAACTGATTACAGGCCAATCAAGTTTCTTTGTCTCAACTGAAAACCTTTCTTAGTCAGACTCAACTGAAAACTAAGCAGAACAACTAAATGGTGACAACTTCGAGATATCAAACACATCATTATAACAAGCAGTTTACAGTCACAGATAGCAGATAGTATCATCTAACATGATCCCTCAGCGGTTCAAGGAATGTTTAACATCATTGTAACTATTATTAAAAGAAAGAAAAGTAGAGCAAAGCTCTTACAGTGAAGACATTATCGAATGACACTTCTTGCCATTCTTCTTGAGATATCCATTACATTCTGATCTAAACATGGACCTTGACAAAAGAACTGCCCAATGACAACATGAAGAGAACTCTTGATCCCATGTGAGAACCTATCTTCTTCATTCTTCATCGTCATCGGAAGTCCAAAACACATGAATCGATCAGAATAACAAATATGCATCTAGCAAATCATGAACTCGAACTTGGTGCTTCCTTTGTGAGAGACAATTCACCAAGAATCTTCTGCCAAGCAGCTTTAGCATCGCCTTTCACAAGAAGCTCCATCTTGGCAACAACATCCTGAGCCTCTGCAGACCTCCCTTCCTTTACTAACCCCTCAACCAAACTCTTCACAGCCTCAAATGGTGGGGCAGCCTTCATCGCAAAGCAGCTCTTGCAAATCCACAGCGCATCATCAAGCTTTTCTTTCTCCACCAAGCTCTTAAACAGCACCACATACGTCTGTGAATGTGCTGACACACCCAAGTCACTCCTTCCCTCCCGCCTCTTCATCACCTTCATCTTCTTAAACGCACGCATTGCTGCACCGACATTCCCCTCATTGCAGTACCCCTGCACAAGAGCATTGTATGTAAGGTAGTTTGGTGCCACCTCCTTGGACTCCATGAGATCAAGCAGCTCCTCCCCTTTATAGCTCTCCCCCTTCTTGGTGAACCACTGTATCCGGCAGTTGTATGTGACAACATTTGGCTCCAGCTTGCTCTCGTTGATCTCCTTCAGGACCTTCTCAAACCCCACCTCGTCATCCTGCGCAGAGTACCCAGCAAGGACGGTGTTGTAGGATATGATGTCTGGGGCAGGACGGTGCTTCAACTTCTTGTTGGCCATTTCGTTGAGCAGCTTGCGGGCGGCAGCAAGCTCATTGTTCTTGACCAGAGCGTGGAGGAGCACATTGTGGGAGGCCCGATCGGGGACGACCCCGAGCGAGGTCTCCGCGGAGGCGAAGGTGGACTTGAGGTCGTCGAAGCGGCCGGCGCGGAGGAGCGCGGACAAGAGCGCGGAGAGGGAGACGTCCGAACGGGCGGTGGGCGTGGAGTTGGAGAAAGCGCGGAGCGCGTCGTCGGGATCCGGGGAGAGGGAGATCGCTCGGGCAAGGAGGCCCGGGGACGGTGGGGCCGAGGCGAGGAGGAGGTCGAGGAGCGAGGCGGCGAGGTCAGGGCGGCGGAGGCGCGCGAGGCGGGAGACCGCGAGGGAGAAGAGTGCGCGCGAGGTGTGGAGGCGCGGGAGTTCGTGGTTGGTGAGCGCGGAGGCGACGAGGGAGTGGATGCGGGCCGGGTCTGTCTCGCCGCGAATGGCGAGCTGGAGGTCGAGCACGGAGGAGCGGGTGGAGGTGGGCGCGGCGGGGTTGGAGATGGAGACAGAAGCCGACGAGGGATCGACGTCGGGGAGCGCGGAGAAGGCGCGGAGGAGACGGGCAGAGGTGGCGGCGGCGGCGCGCGGGTGCGCGGCGAGGCGGCGGCGGAGGAGGATGGACGCCATGGTGTGCGCTTGAGAAGGTTTGGGGTTTCTTTTCTCACAGCGCCGTCAGTTGTTAGGGTTCGGGGCCAAAGCGGCTGCCGAGTGGCCTCTCTTCTTCTACACTGCACTCGCCGATCTGCCGACCGCGACTGCGTTTGAGACTGCGCTTACCGTAGTTTTCGTTAATTCGAGTCGAGAAAAAGCTTCGTTTCAACCAAGGCCCTTTCTACCCCCTTCCAACTGATCCAAATCGAGAGAATGATGCTCCACTATCCATGAAAACGCAGCTAGACATTTTGCATCCAACCGAGACTGCTGGCCAGATCCCTCAATAATTCATACACAACTTATTTGACGCAAAAAAAGCTTAACTTAGATAGCCGGATATCTCGGTAAACTATAGCAAAGACAGAAAGATACTTCCATCATCTGTAGGCAAATCCATGTCACACTAATGCAATTAGTGCGTTTTCACAGGATAAGCTTTGTATCAAAACTGTGATGATGATATAATTAATAGTGCGTCGTTGCAGGTGTACACAGACCCCGAACTACTGACATCAAGTGTAGCAACTAGGAAGTACAAGAGAATATTACAAGTCTACAAGCTACCTCCTCCTAGGCGGATCAGAGGACCTACGTTGCCTCTCATCCGTACCTGATTTCTCCTTTGCGTCTGACTGTTTGAGTTTCCTCGTTAAATCATCAGCATAGCGCCGCCAAAGAGACTCTCTGTCTTTGCTCACCAACTTGTTGTACCTTGGATCGGATCTTAGAAGACCTTTGGCTTCGCTCCAAGAGTTAGCTGCAGTCTTCCCTTCGTCTGTAGCCCGCACTGCAACCTCTGGAGTAATAACCTCAGATAGGAGAGCCCGAAAATCACGGACACAGCGCTGGTGGAAATTGTAGCAACATCAGGTCAAAAGTAAGAATAAACATCCAAGCTCAAATATGAAATACAGTGCAATGAGAAGCCTACAATATCTACTACGCCGGAAAGGGTTACAGAAGTACTAGTCACCCGTCTCCAACGTTTAACATCGCATGTTATTTGAGTGCACTTTCAAGTTTCAACACCACGGCGTATATAAATTTGCTGAATATTTGGGTCATGCTCACCAGGCAGTGGTCATGCCCACGTCACCACGTGTGAGGTCTTAACACTGGGAATGTGCATAATACAAATAATTTGGAACAGACACAATGCTAGACTAAATAATTAGTTCAATAGCTACCTACGTTCTTGAAAAAAGTTCAGTAGCTACGTACATTTGAGACGTGAAATTTACCTCGTATAGGTCTTTGACATGGTCACGAAATAGCTTTTCTGCATCACCTTTGCCTAAGTCAGGATTTAGAGCACGACCTTGTGGATCCTTTTCAAGTTTTGGTTTAGATTCTGTCCATGATGCCTATAGCAGAATGAATAAAATAATTTAATTATACAATATATAATTGCCAACTTGCAAACAAGGGAACTATAGTAACAGGAATGTATAAAAGTAACATAATGTTTTGTGCAAAATCAAGGATTAAGATTTTAGAAAACAGTGCTAGCTTAATACAATTTTCCTCTACATGCTCAACCCAATCTGTCGACTGTGACAATGATGCTTATAGAAGGTTGCAGATGTTCGACTCAGTGAAATGAGTAAAGTAATTGAATGGGTTATCCACCTGTATGAAGCTGGAATAAGTATTGGAATAGAACAAAAGGCAAAGGTACAGGTTGTTTAAACAGGGGGCAAATGACAAACTACGGAATCCTAAGGCATCAAGGTGGTGGTCAATGGTTGCTAGCCAAATATTTCTCCATATATTTCTCATGGTTTTTCTTTCTTTTCAGTGCCAAAAGTAACTGGGCAACAACAACAATTTTTTCCTCTAACTGGTAACAACACAAGGTATCCACTATGTGAAATGACACTGATTCAGCCGGCAGTTACTGATCGATCAGACCTGAGTTGTGTGAACCTAGGAAGAGCCCCACTTGAAATAACACGCTTTTTTGGACAACAATAAAACACAATAAAGAAGCCCTTCATTGATACAAGTACTGAGAATTTGAAGCATGTAAGTAAAAATATAAATTCAACATTGTAATGCAACTAACCTTGGGATCTTTTATCATTTCAACAAGTAAAGCTTGATATGATGACACAGCATCTTTTCTCCGTATCTTCAATTTTACTCTCTCCATTTCCTGCTCCTCCCTTTCTTTCCTTTTACGCGTTTCACGTTCCCTCTCCCTTAACTTGGCCTGAAAATGTATATCAATGTACATGTGAAGCTATATACATCACAAACAAAACATTACAATTCACACAGAGTCAAAGATCATCAATAAAGCTGACTGACTTGCTCATCCACTTTGGCCTTCGCAGCTTGCTCTGCTTCCTGTTCAGCAGACTTTAGTTCTGCTATGTATTCATTAAAAATATTTTCCCTCTCTTCATGTGTCAAAGCCTTGTATCTTGAATCATTCCGGAAATTTTCTTTCACCTATATGAATAGGAAAAAACCCACAAAATTTATACAGCAAGACCATACGACAACATCATTAAACAATATTATTACTATTACTGAAATCCTTTCTAAAATCAATCCTGTCCTAGAAACATTTGACAACATTCATTCAGAGAAGCATTACAGTTCTATTACAATCTAAAATGGGGGGCTGCCTGAGGGTCCTATATAGTAGATACAACAAGCGCAAGTTGTCATTGTGCACATAGGAACAACACAAAACGGCTAAAATGTAGGTTACAAAGTCAACTAAAACGGATAAAACATGACAGTGTGTCAGTATGCTACTTTCAAAAAAGAAAAAAAAAACTCATTCTACTACACAGCTGTAACAGACGTCAACGCCTGTGACAGCAGCACACCTCCCTAGGCCAAAGACAGCTATTAACTTGTATGCTCAGTCTGTAGTAAATCGATAAGTCATGCACACAAAAGTCAAGTTCAGAAAATAACATGGATCTAACAAGAGGATGCACTTATTCCAGTAAAGCATCATGTGGCAACACAATATATAATTATATATACAAAATTGTAACATGAGTTGGTTACACCATACATCGTAAAAACAGGAATCCTAGGTGTGGTAACAATACAAGTTGAGGAACGGACAAAACAATGACCCAGAAACAAGAATTTCTTCTACTTCTATTTTACTACTACATTATTATTTGTACTTTATTGGTACCTTTATGGGTTGCACATGGTTTCTACAGCGCTTCATCTCTAGCCCGCCCCTATACCTTGGTACCAAAAGGCTTTTTTATTCTTATTTACAGTTAGTGAAATGAGAAATTAATACTTACTTGGTCCATCGGCTAGTTAAGGTTATCTTGTTACTTCCCCGAAGCATTGATTTGAAGTCAGCAATCACAGCCTTGCGTGTTGATCGGATTTTTTTCCTGAACTGCCTTCACCCTGTTCAAATTTTGACAATGTGTTGCATTATATACTATAACTATAACCCATATATTTGATTTAAAGGATGAAGAAAACCCATTGTTTAAGAAAATGGTGGGGCATACTTCTCATTAAAAAGAGCCTCCCTTTCCTTTTGATCCAAGGCTTCGAACCTAGGATCAGCACCCCATTTTCTTTTGAATTCCTGGTAGTCTGTCTTAGTGTTGATTTCCTGTAATATACGTAATTAAGATGGCATCAACTTATCTAACCAGAAAGACATGAAGAAATACAAGAAATAAATTAACCATCATCACGTGACCAAGTTAATCTAGACAGAAGGGAACCAAAAAATTATCAATACTGTACCTCGGATGCTTCTTCTAGTAATTGTTTATATGCCTCTACTGCAGCCTTCTGGGCAGCTTTTTTTCTTTCCGCTCCTCCTCAGCGTGTGTGCGAACATAGTGATCAAATATAGCCCGTCTTGTTGAGTGATTTGGAATAGCCTATAAAACATTTTAATTTTAGTTGTACCTAATTAATAGTCACATTTATTTCTTTTGTCCAAAATACCACTATCATGAGAATGTTAAACCATAATTATTAATTCAATACTCAGCCATATAAGTTATTCGCACCACAAGTGTATGGAATAGGAATACTCGTAAATAACTATCAGTAATTCTGGTTCTGAGGCATATTGTGCTTAAGTTTTGCCCTCAGTTAGAAGTTAAAAAGATACATGTGCTAAGTTCTGGCCCTCAATTTGAATCTACTTTCAAGCTTTTAAAGCAACAACTATCATGTACTTCAGTAAACTGTTGCCCTGCTACCTAAAATAAACTATTTGAAATATATAAATATTATTCAGCCAATGAACTACGTATACCAAAGCTTCTTTAGCAGGCAACAAAGAGATCCTTCTAAAATATTAAATATGACTATCACCTAATTTTCAGTATTTTTAGTCTGTTGGAGTTAATCTTGTTTTCTAGTAAGTTTAGATAGAATTGGAGTTGATTTGTTCTTTTCTGATTTGGAAAGGATCAGAACAGAGAGTCTAGTTTGAGTAAATCTGGACTGTTCAAATTATGTAAGAGATGGGATTAGTTTCTATCTCTAAAGAAGTTATATGGATGGATTCTGGCTGTAAGAGGCTATAAATAGCCAGAACTATCAAGGAATAAAACAAGGGAAAATGGATTTTCATCATTTGGTATCCAGAGCCTGGTTTCTAGAACAGCCCCCCCCCCCCCCCCCCCCCCCCCCCCGAGGACGTGCTCCTGCTCCAAGGTCGGAGGAGGCACCGGTCTGAGATGAGGTTCCACTAGAGGACATGGAGAGGGAGGTGATCGGGGCAGAGGAAGATTAGGAGGTGACGTACGAGTGTTGTGACTTCATGGAGGAGTGCACGGCGTCCTACATCACGGGGGGCGCTCGTGCTACAGCATGGTGGGGACCCGGCAACACGCACGGAAGATTTGGCGGACCGAAAGAGCTGGTCGTGGTCGGCATGCTGCACGACAAAGGCGCGTCAATTCCTGACTGTGAGGTGACAACCAAGGGGTGGCACTCTTGAGCGTGGCTGAAGGCAGGCACAGCTCTCCTGACGTGGATCGAACACAGATTCGGCATGCGGCTCCTCTTGATTCAGCACGCGGGCACCTGACGTATCGAGCAGGCTCGAGAGGACTCAGGCTTGGGCATGACGGACTACGCCCTGTCCACAACGGCGGTGGCTGACACGGGTCGGAACCCACACGGGATCGAAAGGAGTTGAACGATGGCCAATGGTTGGGTCAGTGACTAGGTCGAAGTCCAAGACCAATGTTTTTCTTCGAGCGGCTTGTTCATGGGCTTACGTGCCTTGGTTGCTCCATGGGCTACTGGGCCATTAACTGGTATGACCTCTTGAGCTGTAAGGCTGAAACGGGTGTGCAAAGAGAAGGCAAGCATGAGAGGAACTGTTGCGACAGAGTGCCCAACCATAGGCGCGGTGAGCAAGGCAATCGTGTGGAGATTTGATCATGACACGAGGTATGCTTGGGATGAAGATGTGTCCATCTCGAGTTTGAGTACAAGGTGAAAAAGCAGTGCTGCCATCTTGGGGATGAGGATGTGCCCATCCCGAAATGTAGTTGTACATGATGGAAAAGTTGAGTCTTCATCCTGGGGATGAAGATGTGCCCACTGCCCATCTCGAGTTCGAGTGCAGGGTGAAAAAGTTGAGTCACCATCCTGGGGGTGTAGATGTGTAGTGAAGTGTGGAATAGGTGTGTCGCCATCCTAGGATGGAATACTTGTGTTGTCATCCTAAACTAGAGTAGAGCGTGTTCAACAAAACAAGATTAAGGGGGTGATTGTTGGAGTTAATCTTGTTTTCTAGGTAGTTTAGATAGAATTGAGGTCGATTTGTTCTATTCTGATTTGGATGGAACAGAATAGATTAGGAAGTACTAGATAGAGTATAGTCTGAGTAAATCTGCACTGTTCAGGTTAGGTAAGAGATGCGATTAGTTTCCATCTCTAAAATAGTTTAAATATGGAAGGATTCTATCTGTAAGAGACTATAAATAGCCAGCAATATTGAATGAAATAAGTCAATTTTCACCCAGATTTCGAACAGTCAGGAAAAAGTTATCTTCTGGCAATCAAAATTAGATGATGGTAGGTTACCACATGTAAAACTAAGATCATAAATTTCACAAACCTTAAAACGTGGATCAAACACTATTTTTGGAAGTTCCTTCTCCCATTTTGAAAATGGTGCAACTCTTCGTTCCTTTAGCATCTCCTGTGAAATTTCAGACATAATAATGCCATGTTACTAACAAATCATGTTAATTTCAGCTAGTACAGCAACTTTATAGGATTATTCAAGCCATTCTAACTTTCCAAGTAGATACATGCAAACAGTAGAGAGACAAAATCTGCCTCGGAAAACAATTAAACTTTATTTTGTACTGGCATCTTTATTCCGGAAATGAAAAGAAAATGTAATAAAAGGTGTGTGGAAACCGGTACAACAACAAAGCCATTGGTCCCAAGCAGGGTTGTGAATCCTCGCCTGGACGCCTAGGCACCCGCCGGCCGCCTCGACGCCTAGGTGGGCGCCTAGGCGAGCGTCAGGCGAGGCCGTAGATGCGCAGCAGAGGAGGAGGAGACAACAAGGGAGGAGGCATTGAAGGTCGACGACGCATGGAAGGAGGCCGGGGGCCGCCATTAGTGGAGTTGGCGGCGGCGCAGGAAGCGGTCTGGCGCTGGCGGCGGAGGGAATGAGTCGAAGGGAAGACAGGGGAGTAGATGTGGCGGCTGGGAGGCTATTGGGCCCAATCAGGCCCATTAACTTTCACTCTAGGGTTTTAACTCTTAACCCCATCCAACCATCCATTTTTTACCCATCTGATCCAACCATCCGTTTCAACTTTATGCACCCGACGCTGGATCGTCTTCCTGCCATTCGCGACTTCGCCTCCAGCCGACCGACGCATCGTCTTCGCGCCGCATTCGTTTCCAGCCGGCCGACGCGGCTCCCCCTTCCCCTCCCTCCGGCGGCGCGGCGCGACTCCCCCTCCCTCTCCCTCCGGCGGCACGGCGCGGATCCCCCTCCCCCTCCCTCCGGCGGCGCGGCGCGGCTCCTCCTCCCCCTCTCTCCGGCGGCGCAGCACAGGTCCCCCTCCCTCCGGCGGCGTGGCGCAGCTCCCCCTCCCCCTCGCTGGCGCGCTGGACGTCCGCCAGACAGGACGCCTAGGCCGCCAGGCGACGCCTAGCCGTCCCGGGCGGGCGCCTTGCTCGGTCCAGGCGAGGCGAGCCTCCATGGCGTCCGCCGCCGGCCGACTGGACGCCTAGGCGGCGACTAGGCGTCGCCTAGGCGACGCCTGGACAACACTGGTCCTAAGCATGTTGGGGTAGGCTAGATATGAAACCCAACAAAATTCATGAAGTCCAAAAGCCTCTCAGTATATCTAGAATACAAGAGAAATGTCACAACAACCACCTTAAACTGACGAATGCAGTCCTCTTTACTTGGGCCATGTTCCTCATTATCAGTATCTGAAGAGGAATCGGACATATTCCCATCACCATTGTTATCTTTTGATTTCTCACCATTACTCGATGCTTGCTGTCCCTTAGGTGCAGCATCTGCTGGTTTAGATCCATTCAACTCAGAAGCAGCAGATGGAGTAGCGAGAGGTGAAGGCGCACTGGAAGTACCAGCATCCTGCAATTTCTTCTTTATTAAGTCCAGAGCAGAAGGCGATGCAGGGGCAACTGTTTGTCGAAGTGGCAACGAATCACGGCCACCTGTCTGTATGGCAGGAGTACTAGTATCAACGGTCACTACTCCCTTATTCTCTATAGTACCAGCATCCTGCAGTGATGCTGAACTTTCTTTTACGGTATCAGACTCCGAACGCTTGAGGATCTCAGACACTTCTGGTGGAAGTTGCCAGCTGCTAACCTGCTCAGCAAAGGTGTTTGTTAGTAAGGTATAAATAAACTAGTTTTACTGAAAGATCAACACAACGCTGATATAGAAGCTGCTAAGCTATTATGTTGTAATCAAGATCTTACCTTTTGCTTATTATCATAATAATATTTCTTTCCGTCACTTGTAGTTACTATGCTCCAGTCAGTACCAGCCAATTTCTCCCTGCGGGAGTGAAATATTTAGGTACCATGTGACATCAAATGCATGAGCAGGCTTGAGACAATGCACAAAATAAAAAGACAAACCAGAATATAAGACAAACTAGTTGCTTTGGCAAAGAGCACCAAAGGAAGATATAAGAAGTCAAGAAGATTTGATTATTTGAAGCAACTAGTTTTCAACCAAAAGATATACGATCGATTGTAAAATACAGTAAATTACGAACATCTTTTCCATTGTATTTTGCTAGTCTAAAATGATTAAATGAACCCTAGCTTCAGAGACTTCCTATTCACCATGTGTTCTATTGACTTTGTCATTTCCACAAAAACAATCAGAAATCAAGCAGTCATTCCAATATAATTTGTTCCATTTGTTGTACAAGTTCACAATCTCTCCGCTATGTAAAGTGGAAGTGCAGCAAATCAACTTCAAGAAAATTATTGCAACACGATATAGTTACAATTATGAAAGCATAGTATAGTATAAACATAGTATTTCAGACTTACCAGGAAACTGGAACTGGTTGGGTTGCGACTTTATCAGGCTGCAGAAAAACAAAATTGGAAAAAAAGAAAAAAAAATAGTTGAATAGAGATGCTAAGTTGCCATGTCACAGATTAGAATGAAGTCATATTACTTGATAAAGATATTCCTCTGTGCAAGTACCTCCCCCTTATAACCAGGTGGTTTATGATAAGTTGATTCTCCTGTCAAGGCATTATAATAATACACAGCACCCGTTTCTGTTTTGTGTGCCGACCATGCATCTGAATCCTGAGCTCCAGAATTTCTTTTGTCCTCCAGCTGGTTATTCACTCGGCCTCCATGTCCTGCAGCATTACATATAACCATGAGAAGAATTAACAGGAAAACAGGGACTGAAAATCAAAGCCACAAAAAAAGCATTGCCTGTAGAAGGTGGTTCAACTGAAGTATGGATGGTCTGCTCAGATCCTGGATTTGTTGATACTTGTTCCTTAATATCCCCAACCGTCGTTACACCGGTGGGCAAGGATGCAGTCACAACAGAAGTTCCAAACATTGGCCTGACAAACCCTACAGGACTAGCTGGATATGACTGGAAGGGGGGCTGCTGAAAACCAGTAGGTTGCTGGGGATGAGGATGTCCCCACAGAGGTTGAGATGGAATAACACCAGGTGTCTGAGAATAGGATGGGTAAAATTGTGGTTGAGAATTCTGTGGGATAACACCTGGGGTTGCAACTGATTGTGTTGTTTGGGGCAAAGGAGGAGCTGATTGACCAATAGGCCTCCCAAGGAGGCTTTGTGGATTCGAGAATACTGACGGAGGTTGTCCAGGTACAGATGACCCAACAGCCCCAAATACCTCAGAGTGAGGTGCCACAGACTGATTTGTTTGCATCTGAATATGGGCTGAAGCACTTCCGGAAGAACTTGCAGAAGTTGAAGGAGAATTTGATGCCATAGCTCCTGGGAATGCTGCATTAGTGCGAGCTAACTGCCCAGGTGCTGGAGGCTGCAAGGAACCTGGTGGAATAAATCTAGGTACTTGACCCACATGGTTTGTTCCCTGTAAGCACATAAAATGGGATTATGCATAAGAAAAGAAAACATTCATAAAAAGATCAATGTAAATTAACAATAATAAAGCCATGAGAAATTACAGTGTCAAGTTGAAACTGCTGACCAGTAGGCAATCTAGCATTAACATGTGAGACTACATTATATGAGAAAGAAGGCCTGTTCCCAAAATATTGTCCCGGGGCAGGTCGCTGAATAGCTGATGCAGGCATTGGAGGAGCCACTAAAGCCTGGAAGTGAGAAAGTTTATAAGACTTTGATAAGTGGGAACACAATACTAGGCAAAGGCAAGCAATTCAACTTGTGCATTACTGAGTAAGTTGTTTACAATTTCTAGTCTTTTGTTCTCTTTAAACAGAAATTTTTTGCTTCAATGTACTAAATTAAACAGGATGTTGGTGTATATGTTAAAATGTATATAAAGCGTGTACCCAGTGCTAAAAGCTCCCCCACATTGTGGGGTATGGGGAAGGGAATTTATAGGCAGTCTTCCCCTTGCTTATTTTGCAAGGAGGCTGATTCGAAACCAGGACCTCCAGGACAGAAGTGGAGAGACTCTACCACTGTGCCACGCACATCCTTCTAAATAAACTGTGGCAGCTTTAGTATTAAATTGGCAGCAACAAGAATTGGAAGCAACAAGCAAAAAAAAACACATGTTAATGCTGCATTAACAGATGTCAAATAATCAATTCTGAAGTACCAACATCTACATGTAACGTATCAGAAAAATAGCTATAAACATACCAATAAGTTACGACTGATTTAGTGTTTCAGTTAAGATGGAACATTTGTCATGCAAAAAATCTGCAAGATAACAGATTTTCAGATCAGAAACAAACAAACCAGTTTTCGTGCTAGATAACACCATAGTATGTTTAGCATCACAAAAGGAAAACCATGGAATCAACAGCCATTACAACATAAAGTTGTCCAACATGCCAACATACACTAAACAGTTTAGTAAGGGCTATCCATCTTTAGTTGAAGCTAGGCAAACAATAACAATGGACCATTGTGATGCTCTGTTGAAAATAATCATGTTTTCTAGAATAAATTAGAGATTAGGGGGTGTCCAGATCAGATACGATAGGTGTTTAGAGTCTTAGTCAATTAAGAATAGTTTAAGGAGTCCAGATTGTATTTAGGAAGGAGTCTTATCTGTAAGAGGCTATATATACCTGGGATTACCAGAGGAATAAAACAAGTTTTTAGTCCCGAAATTCCAACAATTGGCATCAGAGCTAGAAAGATTCGAGGGCGAAGAAATCGGAACGAGATCGTACCTGAGAGGACGGATCCCGTCGGCTCGACGTGGTTGCCAGGCAGGGGCGACGACATCTCAGACGGGAGAAAGGTCGATCGGCGCGGGTGACGACGAGTCCCGACGAGCTCAGACCGAATCCGGCGTGTATCCCGGTCGGCGGCGACGCAAGTGCTGCGGAGTGGATCCGGCGGCGGGTGGACGTGCGGGCCAACAGCGGCGCGTCGAGCGGTGCAGTGGCGGCAGAGGCGCGTCGGAGGCGGCGCGACTTCGGAGGTGACGGCCGCTTCCGGTCAGCGGTGCAGCGCTACGGAGGGGCTTCGGCGGAGCCGGAGGCTGGCGAGCGAAGGAGCGGCGGCGACGTCTGGGAGAGGCGGCTCGGGAGGAATCACATCGTAGGGTTTTCTTTTGTCTGGGCCGAACCATACTGGGTCGCTATTGGGTTGGGTCGGGTGCCACTGAAATTGGCTAGGGACACCAGGCAGTTGCACCCAGAAGCTTATATTTATTTGCTAAACGTACACAGGAGGTGTACTCAACATGGATGGAAAATCAATAGCATTGCATTATCCTATGCTAACTAAGATGAACTATACAACTTGGGCCATCAAGATGAAGGTATTTTTGAAGGCACAAGGAGTTTGGGAAGCCGTGGAGGAGACGAAAGGCAAAGTTGATCCAAAACAAGATCAGTTGGCTCTTGCGGCCATCTACCATGCAATTGATGAAGACACTCTCATGCGAATTTCCGAGCAAGAGACGGTGAAAGACGCTTGGGAGATGATCAAAACCAAGTTCTTGGGTGAAGAACACGTGATGGAAGCGAGAATTCAAACTCTTCAGAACGAGTTGGATATGATGCGTATGAACGGAGGAGATTCTATCGACAACTTTGCCACAAGGATGATGATCATCGTCACAATAATCCGTGGTCTTGGGGGTGAAGTCAAAGAAAGCTACATTGTGAAGAAGCTGCTACGTGCTCTACCTTCGAAATTTCTCCATATTGCATCTACTATTGAGCAATTTGTAGACATAAAGACGATGACTATGGAGGAACTTGTTGACAGGCTCAAGGCACATGAAGAACGAGTGCATGGCTTCAACCAAGAACATGAGGAGAAACTCTACTTGGCGAGGGAAGAGTGGAAAGCTGAGGAAGCAAGGAATAGTGATCAAAAGAAGAAGAAGAAAGTTGACAAGTCGAAGATTCAATGCTACACTTGTCGAAAGCGTGGACACTATGCTAGAGAGTGTCTGAAAAACAAGGAAGAAGAAGAAGAGAAGGCGCTTTTTACGTCTGAAGGAGAATTATTCTGATCTCACGTCGAAGAGCGCTCGAGATGATGTGTTCGTTTCGGGTGAGGTGATGTGTTCGCCCCAAGTTAGTATCCGGGATGATGTGTTCATCCCATTGGATGATGTGTTCATCCAGAGATGATGTGTTCGTCTCACAGGTGTTCCAGCGATGATGTGTTTGTCTCAAAATAGTGTTGGATGATGTGTTCGTCCTATGGTCGTCCAGGATGATGTGTTCGTCCTGGGGTGGGGTGTAGTGTGTCTACATCTTAAAATAAGTATATGCTAGAAAACAAGATTAGGGGGTGTGTTGAAAATAATCATGTTTTCTAGAATAAATTAGAGATTAGGGGGTGTCCAGATCAGATACGATAGGTGTTTAGAGTCTTAGTCAATTAAGAATAGTTTAAGGAGTCCAGATTGTATTTAGGAAGGAGTCTTATCTGTAAGAGGCTATATATACCTGGGATTACCAGAGGAATAAAACAAGTTTTTAGTCCCGGAATTCCAACATGCTCCACGAAGAATTTGAGATATAGTACAATTTGGAAAGGAACTCATGAACCAAATTTAGAGTTTGAATTTCACATGCATACAGAATGATTCACACAGGAGATGCTCACAGTTTCATGCAGCTCAGTACAGAAACCATCAATTAACATAACCTTACCCCAATTTACGCTGCTAATTAACAGTTGAATAACGAATCACTGGAGTTCAGTCCCAAATGCCAGCATCTAATCTCATCGCTGACAAATCATAACACTATGCGTGCGGCCATACTCAGAAGCACGAGGAAGAAGAAAATTTCCAACGTAGACACATAACAACATGGAGACATATAAGCTACAGCAGTGGATAAGAATCTACCGGAGAGGATGCTGGCTGATGCAGGGCCGCACCGCTGCCCGCAGGAGGTGGCGCCCTCGGCAGAACGTTATAAGAAAAGGCCGGAGATGGCGAAGGTGCCGACGCCGGAGCTGCCACGTAAGCCGGGGAGCCTGCAAACTGCGGCCGTGGCGGCGCTGGCGCGGCGTGAGTGGCAGGAGAAGCCGGAGGAGGCGGCGCTGTAGAACTAGAGGTGCTGGTGGGATCGGGAGCCGGAGCGAGAGTGGGCGTGGCAGGGACTCCAGGGAGCTCCCTGTCCGCTACTGCTGCCACCGCAACGGCGGACGGACTGGATGCCCCTCCCGATACCGCCGCGTGGGCTACATCTCCATCGGTCCCTTCTTCTGGTTCCGCAGCGGGGGCTGCCACGGCTTCAGGGGGGTCTTCAGCCGGCCGGTCGGCTGCGTCGGAGGTGACCGGCACCGGTGCCGACGTCGCCATGGGTGGGCGACGGTTGGGGCCTAGGGTTTTGCAGGGTGGAGGAAATCGATGAGCGTCGCGTCGTTTTTGCTCGAGCGAGACCACCAGCACAAGCTGGGCGAAGAAACCGGGGAATGGGTAGCATGAGAAATTGGGTTGGGTTTCTTCGAATTGGCCCATGGGCCCTGGACTGGTTTAGTACGAACTGACATTAACAGGATTGGCTCGCGAATTCACCCTCAAGCTGACCATATCCATATAACCATGCTAGGAAGAGGGTGCCTAAAAGAGAAGAGTTAAATGCATCAATAATCCATGAACTTATAAGACTGTGTCATTTTGGTTCATAAATTTCTAAAATGCGTTCAGAGATCCTTAAACTCAGTAAATGATTCAGTAAAGGTTTAACACATACGTGGTGTGAGTACGGGACGTCCACGTCAGATGACGCATCACACCTGGTCTTTTGCACTTTTGCCCTCATGGATTGAGCTATTGCCATTGACTGTCTGTTCTGTTCGTGTTCCAAAGAAATCGGAGGGACGGGCAGCGGTCTATCCCTGTACCCCCAATCCTGTCCCTAAACACTGAACCAAATTTTTCTTTAAAAACCAATAAACTAGATGATGACCAAACATGTCACGCCTATGACCAGAAATTGTAACATTCCAACTTTGAAGTACTAAATAAAAAAACACATATAGTATAGCAGCTCTACTATACGATAGCAACTACGTTTGTAAGTTTTCATGCGACCTCCTATTTCCCACCTATGTCTGTACATTCACCTAGTTTGCCTGCAAATGACAATAGTATCAAATGAGCTCAGATGAATTTTGTCTGTACATGGAAGCTTATGGGCGTAATACCCGGTCATGCAGCGATAAGACCACATGAGAAAATATTAATGGTCTTAGAGTGCTACCTTCGGTGTATATAAAAAACTGGTAGACCAGCTAAGTCAAGAAGGAAGCAAACTTTTGAGAAAGAAGGGAGAAATGGAGCAGATGTAATGTCAAGACATGGAATAATCATTACTTATGGTTATTGTGGAGTTTCATCAGTGCCCAACGAGATGTCTCCCGACGAATCACTCGCACGCAGCGTTGTGTCCGACGAATGGGGGTGCGCAACCGCGTCGGCGGGCTGGATCGGGGGCACAAGGATCGACCGCCCCCGCCCCTCCGATTTCCCTGGAGCACGAATAGATCAGACAAGGTCAATGGCAATAGTTCAATCCATGAGGGCCAAAGTACAAAAGATCGGATGTGATGTGTCATCTGATGCGGACGCCACGTAGTCGTGCCACATATACGTCGGACCTCTAATCATTGTTATTAAAGCATCGCTTAAGCGGTAAAGTGTGATTAGAGGTCAAGGCATCCTAATCACCTTAAGATTATAATTAAGGCATCATTAAGGCGTCGCCTTGGCGCCCAGAGGCGTCCGTGGGACGCCCAAGGCGGGACGCCTTACCCTTCGTAAAAGATTCCCTACATCTGGCCAAGCCCAACTCCCTTCCCTTCTCTGTTCAACTGAGTCATGGACGGTGTTAGAGTTTGGGGGGACAGGGCTGTGGCGGGGGGCATAGGGCGGCAACAGCTGGAGGACAGGGCGCTGGCGGCCGAAAGAGAGGGCACCGGCGGCGGCACCTGGTACAAAGGGCACGGGCGGCTCCTGGAACAGAGAAGGGGAGGGCAACAAAGGGCGACAATGCTTGGAACAGAGAGGGCGGCAACCTGGCTCTCCCAAGCGGAGGATGACAGGCACCTTGCTCCTTCTCTCTTCTAATTTGCTTGGTTGTGGTTCTCTTTTGCGCCTGATAGTGGTAGCTCGAACAGAGTGGGCATCTGCTCTTGTGTGCGCCTGGAACAGAGAACAGAGCCATGTGGCCTTGTGCTGTTGTTGGCTTCTGGCCTTGTGCCTTGGTGCATTGTGTTGTTGCTCTCCCAGACAGACAACAATCGCTGGCTTGCTGTTGTTGCTGCATTCTGCCTTGCTGTTGTTGCTATGTTTTAGGCTTGAACATTGAAGAATGAATCCAATAGAGAGTGTCGGTTCTGCAAATGCTCCTGTGAATGTCGATAGTTATGATTCCATGGTTGATCCAAAGCGAAAAGCAAAGTCCAATAATCCAGGATGGAAGTATGGTTATTGGATAGAAATTGGGAATCGAGACAAAGTGACATGCAATCTTTGCAAGACTGTGACAATGGGAGGAATCAAAAGATTGAAAGAGCATCTTGCATGTGAATATGCTGATACAGTCATGTGCTCTAAGACCACCACTGAGATCAGGAAAGACATGAGAGCTTACTTGGAGAAAAACAAAAGAACTAGACCAATTTTTTTGGATGAAGATGGTGTTGAGCAACATCAGGAGCAAGTGCAAGGTGGGGATGGGGAGGGTTCTAAAAAAACTGTTGTGCAACCAATTCTAGGTACAACTGCAAAAAGGAGGAGATCCATGTTTCAGGTGCAGACCTAAAGAATACACCAGCTGCAACAACACAAGGCTCATCAAATGTTGCAACTATTCTTCGAAGAACCCCTGAACAAGTTGTGTATGATAGGTGCTCTGCAGGACCACACCAGACCACTATTGAGGCTAGCACAAAGTCTAAGGCTGATAAGAATTATGTGAGCAAGCAATGGGCTTTGTTTTTCTATAAGTGTGGTGTTCCGTTTAATGCTATTAGCGCTCGACGGTTTTATATTGATTGTGAGGCCACTGCACAATATGGTTCAGGGTATGTTCCTCCTGGTCAGCATGAATTGAGAGCCTTTACTTGATGAGTGTGTAGAGGATACAAGTCGCATGTGGTTTGATCATGAGTTAGCATGGAAGACTTATGGTTGCACACTCATTGTCAAATGGATGGACCGATAGAAGGGGGCATCACTTGATCAAT
Source organism: Tuctoria greenei (assembly GCA_036927565.1). Taxonomy (NCBI): domain Eukaryota; kingdom Viridiplantae; phylum Streptophyta; class Magnoliopsida; order Poales; family Poaceae; genus Tuctoria; species Tuctoria greenei. The sequence continues at coordinate 160,258,256 of JAYESD010000007.1, read as the reverse complement.
TTTCTTGTCGATAGCCCAACTGGGGCATACTTTCTGGAGTTTGTTGATGCATCAAGTGAATCACATGATGCAGCTATGTTAGTTGATTTGCTAGAGAAGAGGATTGTCTAGTTTGGTAAAGAAAATGTGGTTCAAATGGTGACAGATAATGGTGCAACTATAAGGCAACAGGCAGGCTTCTAATGCAACGAATTCCAACATTGTTTTAGACTCCTTGTGCATCTCACTGTTTAGACCTCATGTTGGATGATGTTGGAAAGCTAAAAGAATTTAAGAAGCCAATTGCACAAGCCAAACGGGGTCACCAATTTTATATACAGGTATGGAAGAATTCTTAGTGCAATGAGGGGAAAGACAGGTGGGATGGACTTGGTAAGACCTGCGGCCATTTGGTTTGCCACTTGCTTCCTTACTTTCAAGAGCTTACACAAGCACCGAGATGCCTTGAGAGGTCTATTTGTGAGTGAAATATGGAACCAAAAAAATTGGCAAAGACTCAGGTTGGGAAAAATATTTGTGATATTATTATAGCTAAGGTTTGTGATACTATTCTTGCTTATGTTTGTGATATTATTGTTGCTGATGTTTGTATCATTATTGTTGCTAATATTTTTGCCATTATTCTTGCTTAGGTGTTTTGGTCCTCAGTTGAAGATTGCCTTAGAGCTTCTGCACCTCTTCTCATTGTGCTTAGGGCGGTTGATGTTGATGAGAGGCCAACCACGTCTGAAGTTATAACTTTGATAGATGTTGCAAAAACAAAGATAAATGCTAGCTTCCCTACCCAAAAACAAGCAAGGTTTGCTGAAAAAAAACTTGGACATCACTGAGCGTAGATGGTTCTCGCAAATGGACCATCCATTATAAGGAGTTGCACTTTATTTGAACCCCGGAAAATCCTTTGCAATACAAAAGAAAGGAGATGATAGATATGTTGTTAAGCTAAGAAGTTGCTTCAATGATGTGCTTGCAAGAATGGAACCCGATGAACAGGTTCGAATCAAGATTGATGAATATGTAATGCTTCATGAGGATCAACGTGGACCTATCTTTTCAAATATGATGGCATTACAACAAACTGATAACAAAATCCTTCACAAGTATTGATGCTTATTTGCTAGTTTATTCATTTTTGCATCTTTTGCCAGTTGTTAACTAATATGTTTGCACTTGCCATTGTAGTTGATTGGTGGCGTTCATATGGTGGTCAAGCATATTAATTGCAAAAGGTTTGCAAAGCGTGTAGTTAGTCTTTGTGCTTCCTCATCCGGTTGTGAGCGGAATTGGAGTACCTTTGAATGGGTAAGTATTGTAGTTCCATAATCCATATACTTTGAATATTGGAGTTTCATAATCCATATACTTATTTAGCTTCCTATTGTTGAATTTGTATGCACACAAGAAAAAGGAACCAGTTGCTACGCAAGAGGTTAAATGAGTTGGTCTTTGTGTCATATAATCGCAAGATGCAAAGTAAGTTTCAAAAGAGGAAGGAGAAAGATGACCCAAGTTATGATCCATTAGTCATTGAAGATTTTAATTGGAACAATGAGTAGATAGACTCATCGGTTGTTCAAACCGGTAGAGAGAATGATGGTATTCTTGACCTCACATGGGATCATGTTGATGAAGCTGTTGGAGCATCAAGCTCGCTTCGAGGTCGCAATCTTCCAAAGCAAGCTAGTAAGATGAAGACCTACTAAAGGCGTGCAAGAACGAGGGCACAAGAAGTTGAGGAAGATGCTAATGATTCGGACTTGGAGGATGATCTACGTGATGACTTGGATGTGAGTGATAGTGAAGAAGGTTCCGGTGGGGATGATGGTGGAGAAAAAAGTGATCCTACAATCCCCGACCAGTTCGATGATGGCTATTGAGATATGAGAGTGCTTATCTAGTACTATCTATTAGCAGCCTATGTTGGACTTTTAGTCTATTATGAAGTTTTATGTTGAACTACTTTAATTTGCTTTTTAGTTATGTTAGACAAATTCTATTTGCTACTTAATTATGTTGAACTAATTGTATTTGCTAATAAGTTATGTTGGATTTTTAATCTATTATGTCTCACATAATTTACTTATTTATCCTATTTTTATATATTACTAAGGCGACGTCTTACCACTTAAAAGTAAAATTTTTATATATTACTAAGGCGACGTCTTACCACTTGAAAGGTAAAAAGGGAGGCAATCGCCTTACCGCCTTAATAAGTATACCTCTAATGAACCACTTACTAAGTATAAGAATCCCTAAACGCCTTTTAGAAGTTCATGAACCTAAATGACAGTCTTACAAATTCATAGACCATTGATGCATTTAACTCAAGGAAAAAAAAAGAAAACGCCATACCGGGAGAGTAAACACAGAATGCAGAGAGTGCAAAGCAAGTAAACAGTATCATCATACAATTTCTCAAAATTTGTGACCTAAGTACACTGTAAAAATCTAAGGAACCACAATGCTGTGTCTCTAATCCAAAATGGGTAATACAATGTACTGTTACAGTGTGAGCATGTGCAAGATGGAGTATATTCTTCCTTGGAGAACAACAGAGATTCAGAAGATTCTTTCAACTTGCAGCCCAGTCCAAGTGCTCAATCGACCTCTCACTGACATGCCACGCTCCGTCAGATAGTTCATCAAAAAGTTGGTTGTATCCCCACCCTGAGTAGCCCAGGAAGAACCACAAGTCGTCAGCAGATTGCTCGCCCGACTTGATTTGTGTGATTACACGGCTCGTGGCAATTATGTTCCCATAAAAGACACCTCGTATGACTGGAGTGTACCCCTCTAAGGCAACCTTGGACAAACTGACAAGGTGATAGCCCTGCACCACGACAGGACCACCGTAGAAAAGTGGGGCTTTCTTCATAGGCTCCATTGAGCTTTCCAGATTCTTGAAGACATCCCAGCTTAATTGCTTGTTCATGATCAAGCCAACAAAGCCCTCTTGCGAATCAGCCGATACAATGAGCACTCTGGCGCTATCAAATGGAACTGCAGTCCCAAGCTTCTCAGTGGCTGTGAGGACGGAACCTGTAACAACATCTGAATGAATTGGTAAATCATAACCAGGACTGCTGATGCTTTTGTCGTCAATGTGAAACTGAATTGCCCGCGGTGTGTCATGATTTGTTGCCATTCTCTTCTTCCACAGAAATCCTGAGCGCCAAGAAAAAATGGTTTAGAATATGTATTCACTACAGTCAACTAAACAGCAGGTTCAAATACTTGATTTATTATATACTACCTCTAGTTCATTTGTATATGCCGATAGGACATGCATGAATCCAGATCAATTTGAACTGACCGGAGGGAGTACGATGTCAACTCTGGAAATGCATATGACATTTGTGACACAATATGACACACCACGTTCTAAAAAAACAATGTCGAAGATTTCAAAACAAAACAAATGATGAGGCATTATATTAACAAGACTGCAAGGGGTACCACATCCCTCCTCAAACAGATAATAGATAGTGTGGTGTTCCCTCACATGGAGTACTTAGAACAATATAGTCGGCCATACATTAGCTTGAGATAAGAGAGTAGTAAACTGCACTATCATGCCTCACAGGTGCGCTGTATGCGCACATGGTACATACTTTCATTCATAAGAAGAAGATTAATGCAATGTTATAAGAAGCCTGACTTTGTGCAGTGTAAGTTTTACATACATTACAGTATTAAGCGCATTTAAATATTTTATGTAGCAACCGGTGCAGTTACGAGAAGCTTTTTCACCGACCTTTATATTCCAACAGAGGCTGAATATTGCTCATATGAATCTCCAAAAAATCAATTAAATTAGCCACTGACATTCCCTCTTCATATGCTATCGCTCTTTTGTTTTCCGCTGGAAAAAACAGTAATGTAGGATAAAGCTCTTCCTGTGTGCAGGCAAAGGTAAACAATAGTAATATTAGTTTACACAACAGTACCCAAAGCATTTAGCCAATCATGGAGGTTTGAAAACAAAACACTTTTTATACTTATTAGATCACAAGACATCTCAAAACTCGATGAATTTCCATCAGAAAACAGCACACTGGAATACCAGATGGTAAGGCCTAAGCTCAGGTATTTTCCTACTTAAAGAAACGTTGTTTTTCCTGTGCAATCCATGTGTTCCTGTTATGGATGCATTCTATGGCAAGAAATATCTCAGGCGCAAGAAGATAGCTCAGGCTGCAGCAGATAAGGATTAGTTCAGTTTATTAATTATTTGTTATAGCAGATTAAGTCTGTTTGGGTTTGTTAGGATCAGATTCTGTTACAACAGAATCTGATCTGAATAATGCGGCCAAGCCAGCTGCGCCTGGCTATAAAAGGCAGCACATTAGTCTGTACTAGGCATCAAGGAATAAAATAGAACTCCATACCAGGGAGTTTTACCGTGGCAGCCGTGGCTGGGACTTCTCCCAGCCAGGGCGACACATCTGTTCCGGCCTCTTCTTCCTTGCGATACCCTCTCCGATCTCTCCCTCCTGATCTACGGCAGCTACACTCACCTCTCCGCACGCCCAGGAGGAGACATCCTAACAATCTGGTATCAGATTCACCTCAACACCCTGCTCCAATGGCCGGTGTTGATGATTCTGGGACTTTGACGGATTCACAAAAGCTGGACCGGCTTTTGGCGCAAGTGACCACGCTGAACTCACGGATGGATACCCACGACGCCCGTCTTGCGCGCACAGAGGAGCAGATCAAGGACTGGACTACCGGCAGATTGCCAAGAGGTCCAAAGGAGGAGCACTCAAACAGATCTGTTCATGGAGAGGACAGACACCCTCATCACAGGTTTCCCAAGGTCAATTTTCCCAGCTATGATGGGGAATCAGATCCATTGACGTGGCTCACTAAGTGTGAGTCATATTTTCGTGGGATGCGGACTGCGGTGGACGACAGGGTGGGGCTGGCGTCTCTACACCTGGATGGCATTGCTGCACAGTGGTACTATGCACTAGAACGGGATCATGGAATTCTATCTTGGGCGCGTTTCACAGATTTTGTGAATCTGCGTTTTGGCCCACCGATGCGTGCCAATGGTCTTGCTGAATTGAAAGACCTTCGCCGAACAGGATCTGTGGAAGAATATCAACGGAAGTTTTTGGCTCTCTTATGCCGCTGCGAAGATTTATCGGTCCATCACCAGATCAATCTCTTCACTGCGGGGTTGGGGCAGCCCTTGCGGACCGATGTGGAGTTGCAGGCTCCAGCTAACCTCCAGTCGGCTCTGAGCCATGCTAGGGCTTATGAGCAGCGTCTGGGTGCTGTTCCAGAAGAGAGTGGCTTGCTGTCCAAAGGCACTAACTGTACCAGCAGCAAGACAGGTACTCCAGCAGTGCCAGCGCCAAGTAAAGGGTCTTCCCAGATATCTACTGCATCCTCCAGGCCCAAATTTCGAAGATTGTCACCTGAAGAAATGGCAGCAAAGAGAGCAAGTGGAGAATGCTACAACTGCTCAGAGAAATTCTCACCTGACCACAAGTGCATCAACAAATCTGTTTTTTGTTTTGGAAATAGAAGAGGATGAGGAGCTGGGATCTGCAGTGGAAGACCTGGGTATTTCTCTTCATGCCCTCACTGGTATTGGTGTTCCAAATACCATGCAGTTATATGTGGAGTTAGGAGGACGAACTGTGTGGGCCCTAGTCGATTCTGGATCCACACATACCTTCCTGAATGAAGGGCTGGCCAGGGAGCTCAGGCTGAATATAGTGAAGAAGGGATTGGCTGTCACAGTGGCAAACGGGGACCAAATGACTAGCACCGGGGTCTGTACTTTCACTGAGTTCAAGATTAATGGGGAAGGCTTTCTCATTGATTGCTATGTTCTACCCCTGCAAGGAATTGATGTGGTTCTAGGTGTCAAGTGGCTGCAGACATTAGGTCCAATATTATGGAATTTTGAGGCCCTGACGATGTCCTTCTGGCGAGCAGGCCGGTCTATTACATGGCACGGTATAAATGGCAGACCAAGCACTACACTAAAGACCACTACAGGGAAGGACTTAATGGAGGTGCTGCTCCAGGAGTTTTCAGTTCTGTTCACACCTCCACATGGCTTACCACCATCCAGGTGTCAAGACCACCGAATTCACCTTCTTCCTGGTGCTGCTCCAGTAGTTGTTCGCCCCTACCGATACCCACAATTATTGAAGGATGAAATAGAGAGACAGTATGAGGAAATGTTGCAGCAAGGGATCATTCAGCCAAGCACATCACCCTTCTCTTCTCCAGTGTTGCTAGTCAAGAAGAGTGACGGGACATGGCGTTTTTGTGTGGATTATAGGGCCTTGAATGACCAAACGGTAAAAGATAGGTTTCCTATCCCAGTCATTGAAGAGCTGTTGGATGAGCTAAAAAATGCACACTTCTTTACTAAGTTGGATTTGAAAAGTGGGTATCATCAAATTCGCATGTATGGGCTGGATGTGGAAAAGACGGCCTTCCGCACTCACCATGGGCATTTTGAGTTTCTAGTGATGCCTTTTGGGTTGACAAATGCACCATCGACATTTCAAGCACTCATGAATGATTTGCTTAAGCCTTTTTTGCGGAAGTCAGTGCTGGTCTTCTTCGATGATATACTGATTTTTAGTCTATCTTGGGCAGAACACTTACAACATGTCAAGGTCGTTTTTCAGGTGTTGTTAGACAACAAGCTGGTACTAAAAAAGTCCAAGTGTCTTTTTGGGCAGGAATCTGTCTCATACTTGGGGCACATTATTTCTGGTGGGAAAGTAGCTATGGATCCTTCTAAAGTTGCTGTTGTGGAAGCATGGCCGACCCCAAGAAATGCCAAAGCTCTTAGGGGATTTTTGGGACTGGCCGGCTATTATCGCAGATTTATTTCTGGGTATGGTGAAATTGCACGACCTCTCACGTCTTTGTTGAAGAAAGACTCTTTTTTGTGGTCGGCTGCAGCATCGGAGGCATTCCAGCACCTCAAAACAGCGCTCACATCAGCCCCAATTCTGCAGTTACCAGATTTCTCGAAGAGGTTCTATGTTGACTGCGATGCATCAGGATCAGGCTTCGGTGCTGTTTTGCACCAGGGTCAAGGTGTCGTGGCTTTCTTCAGCAGGCCGGTTGCTCCTCAGCATGCTAAGTTACAGGCGTATGAAGGGGAGTTAATTGGGCTGGTCAAGGCAGTCCGCCATTGGAGGCCGTATCTGTGGGGCAGGCTGTTTACAGTACGGACTGACTATTACAGTCTCAAATTCTTGCTGGATCAACGCTTGACCACTATCCCACAACATACATGGGTGAGTAAACTATTCGGGTTTGACCTGACGGTGGAATATAAACCAGGCAAGCAAAATGGGGCGGCTGATGCATTATCAAGAAGAGACTTCGAGGTGCTGCAGTTAGAAGTGATATCTGGTCCCTTGTTCTCTTTCTTTGATGAATTACGAACTGAACAACACACAGAAGCATCCTCAGAAGAATGGAGAAAGAAAATCAATGAAGGAACAGCACCAGAAGGCTGGAAGGTAGTGGATGGGTTAATCACATTCAAGGACCGGGTATTTTTACCATCAGATTCTGGTCTATGGGCACAAGTCGTGTCCATTGCCCACAATGGACATGAAGGAATACAGAAGACCCTGCACAGATTCAGATCCCAGTTTTACAGCCCGGTGGAGCGGCGACGTGTGCAGGAATATGTCAAGGGGTGTTATGTGTGCCAGTGCAATAAAACTGAGCATCTTCATCCTGCAGGCCTGCTGCATCCTCTTCCAGTTCCTTCAGCTGTGTGGAGTGACATATCAATGGACTTTATTGAAGGATTCCCTAAAGTGGGCGGGAAATCTGTTATCCTCACGGTGGTGGACAGGTTCTCTAAATTTGCTCACTTTATTCCTTTGGGACATCATATTCAGCATCGTCGGTAGCTCGAGCCTTCTTCGATAATATTGTGAAGCTGCATGGTTTTCCTTGTTCTATAGTTAGTGACAGGGACACCGTGTTTACTAGCAATTTTTGGAGGGAATTATTTCTGCATGTTGGAGTTTCATTGAAGATGAGTTCAGCTTTTCACCCTCAAACGGATGGCCAGTCGGAGGTGGTTAATAGAATTATTACTATGTACCTAAGATGTCTTGCAGGAGATAGACCAAGGTCCTGGCTCCAATGGTTACCTTGGACAAAATACTGTTATGGCCATGTTTGGCACAGCTGGAACTTGTTACAAAAGCAGCTTGTATGAAAAGCTGATGAAAAGCAGCTTCTGCTTATGTCCTGCTTTTAGTTCATTCTGAGAAGTAGCTGAACTAATAAACTGTTATAGAAGTTTCCTGTTTGGCACAGCTTCAGCTTATTTTTATGAAGAAGCTGCAGCAGAAGCTGTACCAAACAGGGACTATAACTCTTCATATCAGACTGCTCTGCAAACAACACCTTTTCAGGTAGTTTATGGTCGGGACCCTCCTCCTTTGATCAGTTATGAACTAGGGAAATCCTATGTGGCGGCGGTTGACAAGCAATTGAAGGATAGAGATCTGTTCTTGGTGGAAATTAAAGAGAGACTTCTGCAGGCACAAGATGCAATGCGCCTGTGCCATGACAAGAAAAGAAGGGTGTTATCTCTGAACATAGGCGACTGGGTCTTGGTCAAGCTTTATCACAGAACTGCTATTGGCATTACAGTCTCTTCTACAGCTAAGTTGAGACCAAAGTACTATGGGCCCTTCAAAATACTGGAACAACTTGGGACTGTATCCTATAGGCTACAGCTGCCACCTAGAGCTAGAATTCATAATGTTTTTCATGTTTCATTATTGAAGAAGTATGAAGGACAGCCCCCAGCAGAACAAGTACAGCTTCCAGACTTTTTGCATGGTCGTGTTATTCCATCACCAGAGAAGATTATCAAGGCAAGGCTGAATAGAGGGACTTGGGAGCTTCTAGTCAAGTGGGTTGGCAACACTGATACAGAAGCAACACGGGAGCCGCAGGATTCTTTTCGGGAGAAATATCCAGACTTCCAGCTTGAGGACAAGCTGTTTGTTGAGGAGGGGGGAAGTGTTATGCATGCATTCTATGGCAAGAAATATCTCAGGCGCAAGAAGATAGCTCAGGCTGCAGCAGATAAGGATTAGTTCAGTTTATTAATTATTTGTTATAGCAGATTAAGTTTGTTTGGGTTTGTTAGGATCAGATTCTGTTACAACAGAATCTGATCTGAATAATGCGGCCAAGCCAGCTGCGTCTGGCTATAAAAGGCAGCACATTAGTCTGTATTAGGCATCAAGGAATAAAATAGAACTCCATACCAGGGAGTTTTACCGTGGCAGCCGTGGCTGGGACTTCTCCCAGCCAGGGCGACACATCTGTTCCGGCCTCTTCTTCCTCGTGATACCCTCTCCGATCTCTCCCTCCTGATCTACGGCAGCTACACTCACCTCTCCGCACGCCCGGGAGGAGACATCCTAACAGTTCCACACAGGATATGAACTTAATATGCTACAACATTAAATCAGAACCAAACGTCAAACAGATGACATAATGCTCAGTAAAATGAACTGCACTGACAAAGGTTGGAAGACAAGAGGGCTCTGCCTTCCCAGTTCTAGTTAGCGCTGCTCACATGCTATATTGGCCCTCTCCCGTGACTATTTCAAGTATACTCAATGAGATTGACCCTACAAACAAGCTCCGTTATTGATAAACAAAACTGTGGACATTATAGATTTATAGATTCCAACTGTAAAATGAGACGATCTTGTTAAGCTAGTATGCGCTGACCAGTTGCCCTCAAAAGCTTAAGCTGATGAGCTTAATGGGGAAGGATAGGCAATTCACTTATACACTCCAACACCCCCCCCCCCCCCCCCCCCCCCCTCACGTGAGGCAACATTGAGCCTCTAACGTGGAAATAGGAGTGGACTTGCGTCCGCCGGGATTCGAACTCGAGATCTCTGGCTCTGATACCATGTTAAGCTAGTATGCGCTGACCAGTTGCCCTCAAAAGCTTAAGCTGATGGGGAAGGGTAGGCAATTCACTTATACACTCCAACAGATCTCATATGGTTCTATGTATACAGATAACCCCAAAAGGGAGTACCTGCCTGACTGTTATACAAGAGACCCCATTATATCCTGTGCACACCCCCATTCCATCCACAGTGGCAATAGTACTCTATCTAACAACAAAGATTACATTAATTCTCCATAATGCTAATCCACTAGCTGCTAATCTGACATATTTCATGAATGGTAACTAGTCAAAGTTCCAACTTAATTAATGCTACAGATCTTGTCAGTTTGTCACAGTATAGGCAAAAATTAATAGGTAGGAAAACTACAAGTAAATATTACCATGCCTGCAGATTTTAATAAATGACGGCATTCATTTGATGTGCAGTCTATCATGTAAATTGCTGGAAACCCCTTCATGGTATAATCTTCATTTCTACCTGCAATCAAAAGGCTAGGTTTTTAGCAAACCATGAACAAGTGACACTTGACATGTAAGGAGCAAGGAAACACAATTAACCAATGTTTCGAACTTTGAGCGAACAGACTGCAGTTAAATGGAGTATCTTGTATGTGATGTATGAGGTTACGGTAAGAGTTAGTTTGTCGATGATTTGCTAATTATCTCTTACATTGTCAGGTTCACGCTTTGCATATTAGAAAATGGAAAAGATGTAACCAAACATCCAGTGCCCACAGGTTGATGCATTATTTGTCACTGGAAAACATGAAAGTCTGAATTTTCAGCAACGACAACAACAACCAAGCCTTTGTCCCAAGCAAGTTGGGTCGGCTAAAAGTCTGAATTTTCAGCCTTTTCTTCAATTTGACTAACGAAACACTGAGTAACAATATATGGAAGTCTTGAATAAGACTACATTGTCTAACGTTCACCAGCATAAACAGGAGATAAGCAAAAAAGATAAATGTGACTTGGAATAGATGTAGGTCTATTCCATTTGAATTACATGAAACCCCATCTAAAAACAACAAATCATTATGAATAATTCACTGATTTTTGAAAGATAAAAAAGATGATGTGAGCTCTATGCTGACACTAACCTTTGATGCAGAAATCTTGAGCACTTGCAAATGAAGAATCTGAATAACTCGTAAAGCTCCTAAATGATCGGTGTAGCTCACGGACAACCAGCTCTGCTCGCTGGCAAAACCCACACCAGGAGTTGCTGAAAAGTACCAATACATCCTTATTCCAACCAGACGTAATATTTTCATTGTTTGAAGATAACACTTCATTTTTTGAATTGCAACCTCTTAATCCAAAGACCAGTGGACAGAAGCTATTTGTTGTTAACTGAGGGATTGAATTTGCCTCATGGAAGTCGTGATTAACAAAAGGTGGCCTTGGAAGCTCCTTTGACCTTATAGCTGATGAGGCAGCATGGTGATATGAAGGGAGGCTTTGGTTGACAAAACTATCAAAATAATTTTGTAAGGAAGTATAGCTAAACTCACTTTCTTCAGGAAAGACATAATGCTTTTGTTGAACTGGATCAATTATAACCAGGGATGGAATTCTTGATCCACCAGTTAAAGTTTTCAGAAACCTATAACCACCATCAGAGAAGAAGAAAGAACCAGTAAAACGGTCATCCGGTATTGTTGAAGTTACCTCCTCGGTATAGTCATTGCCATTTCTAACAAGACTGGTGGAAGAGCTACATGTTGAATGAAGGGGACATTTGCTATCACCTTCTGATCCTTCATCTAGATTGAATGAGTTATCCTCATATATGGCATCCTCAGTTCTTCTGCACTCTTTACCCAGCACAGACGATCCATCATCTTGCTCATTTGGTGACACGGATTCCTCTTGGTTAGTATGCATTTTTCCCTCATGAATTTCCAAAACATCCAGAGCTTCTGTTGTGCTTTCCTCTTTGTCTCTATACAATATACCTCCAGCTCCACTACTGCCATACACATCATTGGAGACCACTCTTTGAATATTAAAGCTCATATCTGAGGCTTCACTTTTGCTCCGGTCATCCATTTCTGATGCACTAGATTCAAGATCATTATCGTGTTTGTCAGGGTCAGTTGCAGGAGATTTCTCATGTATATTTGGTGCTTCTCCATCATAAATATTTTCAGTCTCTATTGCCTCGTTTTCATCCACCAGAACATCAGCAATATCACCGTTAAAATTATCTGAAGTGGCAAACGAATCATCAGTTACTTCATGTTGACTCTCTTGAACTGATTCGATCACCTCGATTTTAGAATCATGTGGAAGAAGATTTAAGCCAGCATCCTTTGAAACCAAACTGATTATTTTTTTCTTAGACCTATACCCTGGTTTTGTTTTTTGCAGCAAGTTTGTTAGAATATCGTACAACGGATTACCATCACTACCTTGGCTAGAACTTCTGTATGAAATACTCTCTCCATCATTAACCACCATAACTGACATTTTGTCCCCAAGTGCCATAAGCTTGGAGGCCCAAGCATTCAGCCTTGCTGTTTCAGAATTGGTATCTGAGATACCAGTTTTCATCAAAGAAGGGACCACTTTTGAGCGCATTCTGGAGGTACTACTTAGAGCCCCGCCACTGACATGAAATGGATAATTATTTTGCACAAACTGTCTTAGTAACTTGAGAGATAGTTTGCTTTCATCTCTGATTTTTGAATAGTGAGATAATCTATCGATAAATAGAATTGCTGATGGCCTACTTGCGGGAAATATCACCTGGCCACCACTTTCATCAACATCAACCTACAAATATCAAGTAAATCCAAAAGTCATGGCCTGATGCACGTGATAATTAAAAGTATTTGATAAGTTACATAAAAAATATTTATTTGCCATCCGAGAAAATGCCTTTGCCAATGAAACAAGATATTTATTTGCATCAGAAAATGAATTAGAGTATTAAGTCATCAAAAACAATAAAATAGATTCAGTGCTGCACTGATTAAGTAAAAACTGCAGAGTTCTCTTCATCTGCAGGCTACTGCTTCAAGGAAAGAAACATATATTTTGCAAACAATTCGAAGAAGGTCCAACAAATTCGGAGGTGGCCAGCTTAAAAATAAATAAACAAAACAGTTGTTGGCGAGCATTGGGTAGACAAACGTAGTAAAAGCAGTATAATCAATTCACGCTGCATTTTATTCTCTAACATATATTCTACTAAAATTAAGTGACAGCACATTGTAATGCATGAAAATAATTGTTAACTTCATATTTGACTTGAACTTCAACATATTTTGTTCAATTTGTGAAGTGCATTAAACCAATATTCACCAACCTCCTTAATGTTGGGATCATGATGGGTTTGCACTAGGCTCTTTAGGTCATCCCCTTCTTTCGCAATAATTGAGCAAGTTGTGCATCCCAGATAATGAATAGTGAGGAACCATGCCTCTGGTTTGCTTTCATTGACAACTCCCAGTGATGGCAGTAATGATCTTTCAGTTATAAGACCAAATCTAACTATTTCTGGAGGGAGAAAATATTCTCTTGCTGTAACAGTAATCCTTGCATAGAAGCTTTCAAACTGGTGGAATTTTGGCACTGTACATAAATTTTTATTTCCATTGTTTGTGTTTTCAGTTTTGTCAGAGGTACTTTCATTTGCTAAGGTAAATCCACCTTTCCAAGGAGAACCAGTAAGATGACCACCACCTCCAAAGAATTGCCCTTCATCCTCTATCACCTGTTTGTCATGTCAAATAATTATATTTTGAGGAATATCTCTTGTGAAATTTGTTGAATCTTCGTAGTTCAGGTAGTTTTTTCACAAAGAAAAATAGCAGAACATAATTAATCAGAGATAAATGCAACCTTCTTTGCAACACTTACAAGCTCTAGTGGCCCATTTGAGTCTCTGGTTAGGGTCTTCCTGGAAATGTCAACTGTATCACATCAATGAATATTGAATCCAAATGTCAGAAGATGAGATGCACCACCATACATTCAAATATTTTTCAAATGAGATCATGGAGTGACTGGTGCATGAAAAAAAAACTAAGTAGAATTGATTTACCCTAGTAAAAAAGAAAGTCAGAAAGCATATCATCTTGAAATGCCAATTGTGGGCATTTTCATTTCAAATCATATTAGAACCCTAAACAATTTATTTGCACCCGGTGTGTGTTTATACAAATTGATTCATTATGTCCTAGGATCATAGTCATGCTGTCAAGCTCAATTTTAATGCTGTAGCTGCCTCAATAATTCACATAATGCCTCAAAAGATGAATAAATCATAGAGACAAGTTATGGAGTCAGCAAACCATTCTCTGTGTCATTTTTTGATGAAATATCCTCATCGCTTTGGTTGCTCCCACGATGTGCCAATCTGTTGAACCATCCACAAGATTCATAAAGGAGTACAGATTTATCAGTTGATTCCATGAAAGCTTCCACATCTTCTTTTGTATGTAAAACCTCAAAAGGGGCCAACTCATGCTTAAGTGACATGATGTAGCGAACTGACAACAGTATATCTCGTGCACGCAGATTCCCCTGATATTTGAATGGAATGGAATGTTGATAATATACGAACTTTATTCCTTCAGTGGCGCCAATAGCATCAGTCAACAACTTCTCAGAATTCTTGTATACGACCATCAACTTGAGGTGACCAAGCTCCTGCTTGTCAGAGACAATGAATTGCTCTATTTCAGCCATCAGTGATCTTGACTCACCATACCCTAATGATTAAAATCAGCAAGAACCCCAGTTATTAGATTGTTACATACAATTTTTTTTTCTAAGCTGGAGAATTGGAGCACATTCAAAAACGAAGTTTCAAACGCAATTAAGAAGCTCCAGTTCAAATGTAAATTGATGTGTTTTTTCATGTCATATCCAGCAGATTTTGGTGACCTGCTGCTACTCATCCTTTTTCTGATTTACAATTCTCTGGAGATGGGAAGTTAGTTCAGTTGTACGCGACTACGCAACTTGTCAGGGATCAGGGGCGGGCACAGACAGGAGGGCTCACAGGGCATCGTGACGACGAGGAGGACGTGGGGATGGAGCCGGATCTGGGAGGAGAAGTTGGTTCTGTTTAGGACCTGCCATTCCGCGCCGGCGGCGGCTGCACCGGAGCTCGCCACCAAAGGCGTTTGTGATGCACAGGCAAGGAGGAGGACATGGAGGACGCGTGGCCATGCCGTGGCGAGGAAGGCGCGCATGGTGGCCGCTGCGCCGGCCAGCCGTCGCGGCTGGGAAGAGGCCTCGCGTGAGAGACCGACTGATGGCTCGGTCTGCCTTTTGCCTAGTTCTAGCTGGACCTTCAGGTTCATGTGTCCAACCGTTGTTCCGCAGTTGCTCATTTGCTTTTCTACGCAAAATTTGCTGGAAGCCGCGTCCTTTGATTTGATCCGGACATGTCAGCAGCTAGCCTGCTAACGTTAGTAGTCAAAATCCATTTTCACCGAAAAATATAAGAAACAAATCATCCACATGGTCATAAGCATTTGAAGTGAATCTCTATGTTGGTAACAATATTTTCCTTTGAAATGTTTATAACAGTAAACATGTTTATACCAGAACCACCGCCCCCCCCCAAATCCTCTACATCAACCCAGCCATCAAATTAAATTTATTTTTTTGCACAATAGGGTTGCTGCTACCACATTTTATTTAGAAAGATAACTTGAGTATGATAAATCTGGTGTGGTAGGATTGCATGCTATGTTAATTTATAAATATGTGACGGCTAAGAAGATAATATAGTGTAGGAACCAATGGTTTTTATGAGTGATTATCTCCAAGTTCACCATTACTAACGTTAATAGGTGGATATATGCCAACTAACCTTATAATGATATATAGGCAAATAAAATATTTTGGTTATCAAGGATGTTTTTTGTGCAAATGATTTTTCAAAGTTCCCCAATGTTTAAAATAGTCTCGTATAAAATATTCTTCTTACGTATTAAAAGTTTCGTCATTTATATATAGTTGTCCAAATGGTGCGGGATAATCGGGCCGACCCGAAGCACAGTGTTTTTAGCCCGCCACGAGCATAGCCCAGCACGGAGTGGACCGGGCCCGGGCCAGTCCGCAGCCTGCCCCGGGCCGTGCTTGGGCTTAGGCGTAGGCCCATCGGGCCAGCCTGACACGACCAGTTTAACTGTTGGCCCAGTTAGCCCGATGCATGGCCCGCGTAGCCCGTGAAGGACCGGTCCGGTCCAGCCCATTTAAGCCCGTATAACACGTTTTGTTTTATTTTTTACGTGTAAATTTTATTATCGGGTTTTGGACTGGCTCGGCCCGGCATGACCTGTTTACGACCGACATGGCACGCGTAAAATGAGATCGGACCGTGCTTAAGCCGAGGTGCACGCCTGACACGGTCCGCTCCATTTCTGAGTCATGCCGGGCCTCGAAGCCCGAGCCCGACCGTGCTTGGGCGGGCCGTCCCGACATGGCCTATTGCACAGCTAGACATTTATACAGCACTATATGAAATTTTTAAGATAAAGCATGAAGATAATAGGCTTATGATATAGAAACTAATAAGTGATTTGTAAGCTCAATTGCTGGAAAGGAAAGTAATGAACCGAAATCTATCATGAAGATCAAGATGGAGATTGTTGAGAACTGAGAAGATTCATGCTCTACATTGTTCTAAATAAGCCCTTATGGAAATAAAGGCATATTTTCACACATAAGAGTGAAAATGGATGAAAAAACCACTCAACCATTTTCACTTTCACATTTTCTCAACCAAAAGGAAACGAAAACAGGAAAATCAGAAACAGAAAATACCAGAACATTTTTTAGATGATGGAAAATACAAGGACATAATCAGATAGTGGAAAACAAATAAACCTGATTGAAGTATGATCACCGGCAGGACAAACGGGGACACTCAATTATCGATGCATAGAATCGAGACTTCATATATTGAAGCCGACACAATTTATGCCTCCGCATTCATAGCATTTACCAATAAATTGTCCATGCTTGGATACAACTATTTTATTGGACTCTAAAACTACTTTAAACCCATCTCTGAGTACTGCTAACAATATTCTTGTTCATAGTAGAGACATGTTGCACGTTCTTCAATTGGACAATCTTTCCTGAAGTAAACTTCAGATTGACCGTGCCAACACCACGAACAGAAGCATGTGACCCATTCCCTATTAGGACGGCAAAATCTCGGATGAACTGGTAAAAAATAAACATGAACATGTCAGAACATACATAAACATTAGCACTCGTATCAAACCACCAAAATGGTGTTTGAAAAACAGGAAGAATAGTAAAAGAATTACGGTACCCATCTGCATTGCTAGACGTCACGATGTTGACATTCTTTTTCCCTCTGCGATCTGTTCTGTCAGGACAATTCTTGGAAATATGTCCCTACTCCTCACAAGTGTAGCATCAATCATCATTGGTTTTGTTTGACTTCTTCTTCTTGAAAGGAGTAGTTTTGTTTGGCTTGAATTGAGACTTGCTGTTTCTTTTGTTCTTGACATTGGGTTTCTGCACTATATTAGCATTGGCGCTAGATTGACCCTCACCTCCTTTCTCAGTAACGTCCTTAGCCTCATCCTTCTCCTCAACATCAAGAGATGCTATCGGGTTTTTAACTGATATTTCCTATCTCTTGTATTTGAGAGTTGTGGCGAAGTTCCTCCATGAAGAGGTAACTTTGCAATAATGCACCCAACCACAAACTTGTCGGGTAAATGACACTTAAGAAGGTTGAGCTCTCTCACAAGATACTATATTTCATGAGCTTGTTCAACTACGAGACTGTCGAAGTGTTTCTGTGACACTTCCCCCGGACCTGCTAAGGAGCAGCCCACACATGTTCTTTTTAGGAGGGGCAAATTTCTTGGAACTCCGAGCTAGATGACCGCGGAGGATTTTTACGTGGTTCGGGCCGCCGAGAGGCGTAATATCCTACATCCACGGGGGATGTGTTGTATTGTATGAGCGAGGTGTGAGAGAGCCCTCCTCTTTCTGTCGTGACTGCTTGGTCCTTTATAGGTGAAGGGCCAGCAGGTTACATTATGACCGGGTCCAACAGGTGGCCCTTGGTTAATTAGTCATAAAAGTCTATTAACGTACTTTAATGATACATTAATGGATCTTGATGACGCATTAACTTGTCCTGATGACACGTTAATGGTCTTGATGGTGCACTAACGTCTTGATGACACGTTAATGTTCTTGATGGCGCACTAATGTGTTTTGATGACACATTAATGGTCTTCATGATGCACTAAGGTGTCTTGATGGCACATTAATGTTGTGTTTATAGCGTATTAATGTGGTCTCGAGTGTACACATCTCCTTCCAGAGCTGCGGGACGCGCGGTGGCGGCATCGGACCTCTCCTCAGTGGAGAGGCTAGGTCCGGAGTCCTCGGGACACATGGCAGCACCAAAGGTCCGGAGCCGTGGACCACGTGGCAGCACCAGAGCTACCCTTGGTAGGGAGGCAGGTACAAAGCAGCAGGTCCTGTGGAAGCACTGAAGGTCCGGAGCTGCGGAGCACGTGGCAGCACCGGGGTCACCCTTGGTGAAAGTGCATCTAGACATCCCTTGTGGGTTTTGGTTGATTTATGACAAGCAAATGAGATCCTAACTAAATTGTTGAGATGAGTGCATGTTTTAATGAAAATATGAAGAAAGCGCAAAAAAAGGGGAGAGTGAGGAATCAAGTTGAAAGGAGCTTAAGAAATGATTATAATACTCTTTGTGTATGGAGTGTGTTGGAGAAACACACTCCAAGAGCTCCAGCAAATTTTTAATCACCCTCACTGCACAAATTCATACAGGTCCAGACTAGTCCGATATACCCCGGACTAGTCCGATATCTCTCTGTTCAAAAACGGACAAGTCCTCCCAGTGCGGACTTGTCTGCACACATAGTCCAGTTTACATAGACCAAACTAGTTCGATATCATCACAGACTAGTCCGATATCTTTCTGACCTAAATCGAACAAGTCCGATATTTGCACGGATTAGTCCGAAAACCTTCTGATTAAAATCGGACAAGTCCTTTAAGTGCAGACTTGTCCTCAATTCACCAAGGGTTTCAACAACCCGGACTAGTCCGATATGTGTCGGACCAGTACCAACATATCCATAGACAAAATCGGACTAGTCCGCCCCTGGCTGGACAAGTTCGATAATTCAGGGCACTTAGGATTTCCCACACGCCGCACACCAGACTAGTCCGGGGTCCACCACAGACTAGTCCGGACTTTGAAAACTCTAACGGTAACCTTTGGAAACCCTAGTATAAATAGAGGTGCACGACCCCTAATCAATAACTCGACCCCCTGCGCCATCACACATTCTAAGAGCCTAGAAAACACGTCTCTCCACACAATTTAACGCAAGAAAGATCAAATCATTGAGGAAACTCTAGATCAAAGGAGAGACACGTTCTTCACGACTTGAGCTCTTGAGTTTGATTCTCTCACACACTATCGTAGTTTTATTACAGATCTTTGAGTGTGTTTGGTGGAGTTTTGAATTGTAAATCTTGGGGAGCCCTCAACTTGTGAGAAGGCAAGGCCCCTTGAACATGGTTAACTTACCCTTTGTGATTAGTGGAAGAGGATTGGCCTTTGTGGCGATTCGACGAGGGTAGGGTTGATGAAGACCCGATCCTTTCGTGGGCTCCTCAACGTGGATGTAGGTTTCCTCAGTGGGAATTGAACCACGAGATAAAATCATTGTGTTCTCACTTTTGTTCTTGTTATTCATTGCATTTTAGGGTTAGCTCGATCTTGTTCAAATTACGTTAAAACATTGAGACTAAAGTTAACTCGTGCCATATCTAGATTCATTGAAGCAACATACTCTAGTTACAACTTAATTTACGCTGCATAGGATGATTGGATCGAGGTCATCGATCAAACTTGATCAATATTGTAGGATCGAAGAGCACATGAAAATCTACCAGAGGGGGGGTGAATGGTAGATTTAAACTTTTTCAGCGGAAGCAATGAAAACTCCTCGGCAGAAAAACGATCTGTTGAAGAAATCGTGTGTGGGACTAATCTAAACGTGTTTTACCGTGATAAAAGTGATATATATAATCTAGAATCAAGTCACGAAGACGACTCAACAAGAATCACTCAAATCCGTCGAGAGAAACTCAAGTTACGATAAAAAAATCGAACAAAGGTCAATCTATTCTACCGAGTAAAAAACAGTTCTAGAATACTGCAAAAAAACTCGTGTAGATCAAAAACCACAAATCCAATGACCATGAAATTTGGACAGATGATAGATAATCAATTTGTGAAGACAACCAAAAAGAAATCACGTCAATTGGATCCGTAAAACTCAAGTTATGATAAAACCACTAAAGAAAGGTAGTGCTGTGCAAAAACTCGACGAGAAAAACTTGTGTGGAACAAGTCAGACGAACAAGGCACAAAAGTTCCTTTCAACTACAAATTTTATTCAATAGAACACAAGAGGAACAACTCCAAAGTTGTCTTACATGAGCTCTGACCTCCCTTGCTTATATAACCAGCCCGGAGGCCAACTCAACTCAAACTAGGACTCTAATCCTATTCAAATCACGAATCGAACCTTTCCATAACTGCTTAGGACACTTCTATACGCAGATAGAAGCAATCTTAAGACTTACAAACACCTTAGGAACATATCCCATATTCCTAAAACAACCCAAATTTGTGACCCACACGAAATCCTAACATAACCAACTCAAAACTTTCCATATTTGAGTCAAACACGAATCAATCGCAGCTTGAGTCCATAACCTAGTCGGTTGGACCTTTTCGACCAATTCTTTACGTCCACATCTCTTCATCACACCTCGGAACCATGCAGCAACGTCCATGCACTCTTTGCATACGTGCAAACATCTTCCAACGACGTCCATGATACCTTCATATGCATTGTTTTTGATTCATACATGTTGCGCGACCTCCCAACCCGCTCAACCACAATTCCTCCTAAATTTGGTTGTTGGAACCTCATCTCCTCCCTCAGACTAGTCCAAAGGATCCTGTCACCAGCCATGACTTGAACTCAAGCAACACCTGCACATGAACAAACAACCAATTCGTACGAGCCCAAGTCCGCGACTTGACTCAAGTTAGTTCCGAACACAACACCTTACGTGAGCACCTCACATAAGCATGTTGCAAAGCATATCAAAATGATATCAGCCTTAACCACCAAAACTTACCAAAAACCTAGTAAAAGATTACTAAACAAAATTTCCGTAAGTGTAAAGCAAGTTCGAAACATTTCACAGTAAAAGCAAGAACATTGCGATCAAGCTCCGAACCTTGCCAAAGCTAACCGGAGCTTGAGCCGGAGCTTACCAAAGTTAGTAGAACCTAGCGCCGGAGCTTACCAAAGCTAGTACAACCTAGCACCGGAGCTTACCAAAACTAGTCATACCTAGCGCCGGAGCTAACCAAAACTAGTTGGAACTAATCAACCCAAAAGTCAAAGCTATCAAGGACATGTCGGAGCTAAATACAAAGTTCACCGGAGCTATCCAAAAACATGTCGGAGTTTGACAAAGCAAGTTGGACCTACTGTTGGATCTTGTAGAAGCTCGGATCTAGAGTCAGACCTTGCTCAAAAGAGTGTTTTAGCAGAATTTCAGAAATTTTATCATCAAAGCCAATGTATTCACTACAAGTGAATGTATTCAGCACACATAGGTCTCACAATCTCCCCCTTGATGAATGCATTGGCAACACCACTTAAAAATCGAAC
This sequence comes from Tuctoria greenei, assembly GCA_036927565.1. Classification (NCBI taxonomy): domain Eukaryota; kingdom Viridiplantae; phylum Streptophyta; class Magnoliopsida; order Poales; family Poaceae; genus Tuctoria; species Tuctoria greenei. The sequence goes on along the minus strand of JAYESD010000007.1, from coordinate 160,236,545 downwards.
ATTGGATTATTCACATTAAAGGTTTTGAAAATAATTTCTCCCCCTTTGTAAATAAGAAATAAAATAAGAACAAAAAAAATCTTTCTCTGAGAAGAATCATGCCAAAACAATTGTGAATATGTGCAATGTGTAATCAATTTATCCCCCTTGCATACTTATCTTTAAAAATTCACATATTATCTCCTCCCTTTGACAATGTGTTCAACAAGGTTAAAAAGAGAAGTTTCAAATGTTATGAGCATATTATAACATAAACATATAAACAAAGCTCATCCAAGTCGTACTATCAAGTAACTTACATTATCATATCAATGAGATACATAAAGTAGTATAAGCCATGCTAGAGATCAAATGTAATTTTCAATTTAAGCAAGTCATGATCTCACAAACTTAACTATTTCAAAACCTAAAAGCATGAAACTTGTTGCTACATTTTATTATTTTTCAAAGCACAAATTTAGAACATATGATATTTGAAAGAGATTATATGCGCATTTGTCTTAATCTAACCAAACAAGTCAAGCCTATGTCATTTGACAATCATAAGCTTAAGGACATGGTTTTAGTCATACGCAACTTCTTCCAAGTTTATATCTAAGTGCAATGATAAGCCATCTCAAAAGAAGAAGTGCGATGCATGCATATTCTCTTGATCTTTTCTCAATTTTTTATTGATCATAAAACCCCAACATGTGAGTTGATTACTTGATTGATTTTTTATGATTAAAAGTACATGTGAGCATGCAACAATTTCAAAACAGCAAGAAAGTTCAATTATGACCAGATTTAGTTTAAGTAATTATCATGGCAAAAACTACAAAATGTATAACATGAGTAATGTAGTAAGAACTTTCAGCATGTAAAAGAATCACAAAGTCATATATGTATGAAATACTATGCTCATATTATTTTAGTTTAGATTCACACATAGAATTCCCAAGTTTCAAAACTCCCCCTTAATTTAAGCCATGAGGATGCATAACCCCTATTTCACTATGAATATAACAAAACGAGTGAAATCCAAAGATTTTGTAAAAATGTCAGCCAATTGTTGTTCGGTATCTACATGGTGAAGCACAATGTTTCCTTTTTCAACATTATCACGAAGAAAGTGATATCTAATATCAATGTGCTTAGTTCTAGAATGTTGCACGGGGTTTTTAGCAATGCAAATAGCACTAGTGTTGTCACAAAACAGTGGAACACTATCTAGATCAACCTCATAGTCCTTAAGTGTTTGAACAATCCAAAGAATTTGTGAACAAGCACTAGCAGCAACTACATATTCAGATTCGGCGGTGGATTGTGCAACTAAACTTTGTTTTCTAGAGGACCAAGCAACAAGTGAATCACCAAGAAAATGACAAGCACCCGAAGTACTTTTCCTATCAATCCTACAACCCCAAAAATCAACATCCGAAGGCTTTCAAAGTAACGGTTGAGGAAGAAGGAACAAAAATGTCAAATTCTTGAGTTCCATGTAAGTACCTGAGAATCCTTTTGACGGCTTGACGATTTGAAGCACGTGGGGAGGCTTGAAAACGTGCACAAAGACATACGCTGAATTGTATGTCTGGTCTTGATGCCGTGAGGTACAAAAGTGATCCAATCATGCTTCTATATTCTTTTTTATCCATAGGTTCACCATCTTCATCAAGTTCAAGTGTTCTTGCTGTTTCCATTGGTGTCCGAAGAGGCTTGCTTTTGTCCATGTTGAAGCGCCTTAGGAGGTCTTTTGTATACTTCGTTTGATGCACAAAGGTATCCTCCTTGGTTTGCTTGATTTACAGCCCCAAAAAGTATGTGAGTTCTCCCATCATACTTATCTCAAATTCTGAACTCATCATAGCTGAAAACTTGGACACAAGATCATGAGAAGCACAACCAAAGATAATATCATCTACAAACACTTGAACGAATAATGAATCATTCCCATGCTTAAGCACAAAAAGAGTTTTATCAACCTTGCCCATGGTAAACCCCTTTTCAAGTAAGAATGTTTTTAACCTATTATACCATGCTCTAGGGGCTTGTTTGAGACCGTACAAGGCTTTGGACAGTTTGTAAACATGATTAGGAAAATTTGGATTTTCAACCCGGTGGTTGTTTGACATAAACCTCCTCATCTATGTAGTCATTAAGAAAAGCACTTTTAACATCCATTTGATATAGATTAAAACCTTTAGATGCAACAAAAGCTAACAAAATTTTTATGGCTTCTAATCTAGCAAAGGGAGCAAAAGTTTCATCAAAATCTAGACCTTCAATTTGAGTGAAACCTTGAGCAACCAACCTAGCCTTATTCCTAACCACAACCCCATCCTCACTTTGTTTATTTTTAAACACCCATTTAGTTCCAATTAATGTGTGACCTTGAGGTGGAGGTACAAGTTTCCAAATATTATTTCTTTCAAAATTTTCTAACTCTTCTTGCATGGCAATAATCCAAGATTCATTAGTGAGTGTGTGTGATATATCTTTGGGTACAAAAGAATCAACAAAAACAGAATGAGCATGAGAGTTTGGATCGCAAAACCTGGACCGTGTGACTCGTTCGTGCAAGCTTCCAATAATTTGTTGTGGAGGATGACTTTTGAGAACCTAGAGGAGAGTGGATACTTCACACGCTTCTTCTTCTTCATGTTCATCACAAATCGATGAGCTTGTGACTTGAGGAGGATCTGGACCAACAATGGTGGTCGTCAGTGCTGACTCTGAATCAAAATCAGGAGCTAGAACAATGTCATTAGTTGCTAAATTTTCGGGCAGTAGCTCCACTTCTTCCTCATTTTCAACAAAAATGCTCCCCCCCTGCAGATATGGATCCGGACCTGCAATGTTTGAGCTAGTACCTGGGCTAGCTTCATCAAAAAACACCTCACAAGTCTCCACAATTTTGTTAGTGTCAAGTAAAAGCACACGATAGCCTCTAGTATGAGATGGATAACCAAGAAACATGCCATCAATGGATCTAGGTTCAAATTTATCAAGATTACCATGTTTCTTCACAAAGCATTTGCAACCAAAGAACTAAAAGTGTGTGACACTAGGCCTATGTCCAAACCGGAGCTCATATGGTGTTTTACCTCTGAAGGATTGAACATGTGAAGGTCCTATGGTGTCAAGATGCAAAAGTTGACACAGTTCATTTGTCATGATCATTGTGAGAGGAGTATGTGAACCTGCAACCATCTTAGCATGTCTACAAGAAGATCACACAATATCCTTGTCCCCTTTAAGCTTAGGCAGTCCACGTATGCGATCAAGAGCACTAACACGCGTTAGGTGACCAAAGCCTACGTGACCAAGTCTACGATGCCAAAAATATAAATCCTTTGAATCATTAGCAACTAGACACCTATGCTTAGAGGAAGACATATCAAAATCAGTTTTAAAAACTCTTCCAAACTGAGACATGTTAAAAATAAGCTCACTATTTGAACCTACAACTTTGCAACAGTTTTTTATTGAAAATAATTTCTAGATTTTCATCTAGCAATTGTGAAACAGAAAGCAAGTTGTATTTCAAATTTTTGACAAGTGTGACGTCCTTCAAAGTGTAGTTATCATTTACTCTAACCAAACCCTTAGCAATTATAGGAGTTGAAGAATTATCGGCAAAAGTAACATTCTCTACATGTGACACAAAAGAGAGGGAGGAGAACCATTCTTTGTTACCGGTCATGTGGCGTGAGCAACCTGAATCCACAATCCAAATGTTCTCATTCCTCAAGCGTGTAACCTACATAGAAGCATAATACGTCGATGACTCAATACTGGGGTTAGTAAAAAGACATTTAGGAATCTAGTACTGAGTCACATGACGTGCAGCAGGAAAAATACGCGAAAGCTGAGACAAAACAGCAGGTCTATGAGTCAAAGTTTGAGATTTTTTGTTCTTAACTACTTTCCTATAAGGTGTTACTTGTGTAGCACAAAAATCAGTAGCTCCGGAGGCAAAAACAGAAGGTCCGAAGGTAAACATTGAATGTTTTTGACTCATAATAGCAGATTGCATGTTCCTGACATTCGGTTTAGTATGTGCAGCAAATTTTGCATGAAAGTTATGAGATCTAGCAATCATTCTTTCCTTTTTCTGTTGTTTAGCTAGTCTATAACAAAAATCTATGACATGACCATCTCTACCACAGTAGGTACAATGAAATTTAACTTTGTGTTCATGTCTAGATGCGCAAGCAACATTTTTATTTGAAACCGAATGAGACAACACTCTTGCAGATTTGAAAACCACTTCTTTTGTTTAGGAACTGTTTGAATCAAACCACTTCCTAAGGACTTTACAATTTTAGGTGGATGTGCCTTAAAATGAGCATGAAAATCAAAACCTAAACCAGTTTTATCATTGCAAGACTTGGAAGAATTTAGCAGCAAGTTTAGGTTCTTATTCCCACTACAAAACCGATCTAATATCCTATGCATGTTATCAAGTTTTTTGAACAGATCAAGGCAATTTTCACATGAAGTTTTTCCTTTTAATTTGCAATTGGAACAAAATTTAACTTCATGAGAACGTAAAGCATTGTTCAATATAGAAATTTCATTCATAGCATCTTGTAGTTTCTTATCAAGATCATCACAAGTAGAACAATGCAAATCAATTGTAGAACAACTAGCATCTTTCAAGTTTTTATCATTAAGTGCAGCAAGCTCTCTGTTCTTTTCAATTTCTAACTCAAATTTATCAATTGTGAAGGTGTGCACACTTCTTAATGAGGACAATTGTTCATATATTAAATCACATGAGGAACAAGAATTATCACTAGGAATCAAGGATTTTCAATGATTTATTTCAGATTCTAGTGACTCAATTTTAAAAACATTGTCTCTAAGCTTTTTGTCATTTTTCTTAACTATCACAGTGGCACGAGAAATAGCATCACGCATTTCTTCGCAAGTAGGACATACCTCTTCATTGTCTCTATTGTGTTCAGCCTCCTCCATACTTGATCTTGACTTGCTCGCCATGAAGCACAAGTTTGCCAAATCATCTTCATCTTTGTCACTTCCAATGTCCACATCGCTTGAGCCAAGTTCTTGAAGTGCGGAGATAAAACTGCTCACCAATTGACATCCTGTAAAACCCTCCTTCTTCTTCTTCTTATCGTTTGCTGAGGAGTGCTTCGTCCTGAAAGGTTAGGACAATATGTACGAAAGTGTCATGTCTTACCACATTCGAAGCATCGTTGAGGTCCAGAGCTTCCTCTCCTTCTAGTTCTCACATTTTGCAATGCTTTTGAGAACCTAGTAGAGAGAAGTGCTAGCTCCTCTTCTGGAAACTCCTCAATCTGTTCAAGGGTTAGAGAGGACAACAAAGCAAGTGTACCACAAGATAAAGATTGACCGGAGCTAGGCATGTCATGTTGTGAAACAAAAGCAATAGATTTGTTGGGGTTCTTACGTGATATTATGTCAATTTCATGAGTTTTTAACTTGGAATATAGTACATCTAAAGTAAGTGTACTCATGACAGTAGATTCACGAATGGATGTTACTTTCATCTCCCAAATTGACATGTCTAATGCACTTAATAATTGCCTAGCATTTTCAGCATATGGAAAATTAACATTGACGCTACACAAGTTGCTAAGAATTTTATTAAAGCGAGCAAAGAGATCATCAATTGACCCACCGGGTTGCATCTCGAAGCGCATGTATTCTTTCTTGAACATGTCTTGCCTTACCTCCTTGATCGTGTTGGATCATTCGTGGTAGTCACAAAGTGCTTTCCACACATCGTATGCAGATCGGAGGTGTGCAACACGATCGAAGTCGCTTTGAGTTAATCCTTGTATGATCAAGTTTCGAGCCTTGTTGTTGTTGTCGACATCTCTCAGATTTGTAGCTGTAACTTGATCGTTTGACAGCACTTCGTAAGGCTTGCACACCTTCTCCCATATTACGAAGCCTTGAGCCTGGATGAAGGCTTCCATATGTGCCTTCCAAACCTGAAAATCAATACGACTAAAGACATAAGGTTTGGCGGAGTATTTCTCCATGATGATTAGTCAAAAACACGTGCAAATCACAAAGATTAGAGCACCGTGGATTTGATACCAATTATAGGATAGAAGAGCACGTGAAAATATACCAGAGGGGGGGGTGAATGGTAGATTTAAACTTTTTCAGTGGAAGCAATGAAAACCCCTCAGCAGAAAAACGATCTATTGAATAAATCGTGTGTGAAACTAATCTAAACGTTTTTCACCGTGACAAAAGTGACATATATCAGATAGAATCAAGTCACAAAGACGACACAACAAGAATCACTCAAATCCGTCGAGAGAAACTCAAGTTACGATCAAAAGATCGAACAAAGGCCAATCTGTTCTACTCAGTAAAAAACAGTTTTGGAATACTGCAAAGAAACTCGTGTAGATAGAAAACCATAAATCCAATGACTGTGAAATTTGGAAAGATGATATATAATCAAGTTGTGAAGACAACACAAAAGAAATCACGTCAATTGGATCTATAAAACTCGAGTTATGATAAAACCACCGAAGAAAGGTAGTGTTGTGCAGAAACTCAACGAGAAAAACTTGTCTGGAACAAGTCGGACGAACAAGGCACAAAAGTTCCTTTCAACTACAACTTTTATTCAATAGAACACAAGAGGAACAACCCCAAAGTCGTCTTACACGAGCTCTGGCCTCCCTTGCTTATATAACCAGCCCGGAGGCCAACTCAACTCAAACTAGGACTCTAATCCTACTCAAATCACGAATCGAAACTTTCCATAACTGCTTAGGACTCTTCTATACGCAGATAGAAGCAATATTAAGACTTCCAAACACCTTAGGAACGTATCCCACATTCCTACAACAACCCAAATTCGTGACCCACACGAAATCCTAACATAACCAACTCAAAACTTTCCATATTTGAGTCAAACACGACTCAGCCACAGCTTGAGTCCATAACCTAGTTGGTTGGACCTTTCCGACCAATTCTTTACGTCCACATCTCTTCATCACTCCTTGGAACCATGCAACGACGTCTATGCACTCCTTGCATACGTGCAAACATCTTCCAATGACGTCCACGATACCTTCATATGCATTGTTTTTGATTCATACATGTTGCGCGACCTCCCAACCCGCTCAACCACAATTCCTCTTGAATTTGGTTGTTGAAACCTCATCTCCTCCCTCAGACTAGTCCAAAGGATCCTGTTACCAGCCATGACTTGAACTCAAGCAACACCTGCACATGAACAAACAACCAATTCGTATGAGCTCAAGTCCGCAACTTGACTCAAGTTAGTTCCGAACACAACACTTTACGTGAGCACCTCACATAAGCATGTTGCAAAGCATAGCAAAATCAGCCTTAACCACCAAAACACACCAAAAACCTAGTAAAAGATTACTAAGCAAACTTTCCATAAGTGTAAAGCAAGTTCCAAACATTTCACAGTAAAAGCAAGAACATTGCGATCAAGCTCCGAACCTTGCCAAAGCTAACCGGAGCTTGAGCTGGAACTTACCAAAGCTAGTAGAACCTAGCACCGCAACTTACCAAAGCTAGTACAACCTAGCCCTAGAGCTTACCAAAACTAGTCGTACCTAGCGCCGGAGCTAACCAAAACTAATTGGAACTAGTCAACCCAAAAGTCGAAGTTATCAAGAACATGCCGGAGCTAAATACAAACTTCACCGGAGCTACCCAAAAACATGTCGGAGTTTGACAAAGCAAGTCAGACCTATTGTCGGACCTTGTAGAAGCTCGGAGCTAGAGTCAGACCTTGCTCAAAAGGGTGTTTTAGCAGAATTTTAGAACTTTTATCATCAAAGCCAATGTATTCACTACAAGACAATGTATTCAGCACACATAGGTCTCACAAATCTAGTCCGCACACACCAGACTAGTCCGCACTCTACCGAACTAGTCCGATTTCCCTGTATTTGATCAAGTTGCTAAGTGTTGCAGGTTCCGACAAAAGAAATTCAAAAAGCCTATTCACCCCCTAGGCTACATTCAATTGGTATCAGAGCCAGACTCTTCGAAAGGAGACTAATCGCTTGAAGAGAAAATGTCAGACATGAAAGACGTGCACACGAGCCTCAACCAAGAGAAGGTTCAAGATGAAAAGGCCCAGAAATTAAAGAAGCTCCTCGATGCCATTCAGGACTTCGAGGACAATGATGAGGAGATGTGAATGTGGCCTAGAGGGGGGCTGAATAGGCCTTTTTGAAATTTAGTCAGAACTTGCAACACTAAACAAACTGATCAAATCTTGAGATATCGGACTACCCCGGTAGAGTGCGGACTAGTCCGATGCGTGCAGATTAGATTGATCAAGTTCGATCAATGATTTCAATACAAGCACAGTACGCATAGGAATAAAGTATGTAACTTGCAAGTATTGAGTCAATGAAGCTATGTATAATGCAAACCAATTCTTGTTTCAAAGTTTTAACGTAGGTTATGCAAGATTGACAAAACCCTAGAATATAATGTGAAAATTAAGAACAAGTTTGACACAAGATTTTATCCTATGGTTCGGTTCCCACAAAGGCAACCTATGTCCATGTTGAGGAGCCCAAGAAAGGACCGGGTCTTCGCTGACCCTAACCTCGTCGAATCGCCACGAAGGCCAATTCTCTTCCACTATCACAAGGGGCAAATCACCAAGTTCAAGGGGCCTTCTCACAAGTTGAGGGCTCCCCAAGATTACAAATAAGAACACCACCAAGAACACACTCTTAAGATCAACAATGAAACAACAGGAGTGTGTTAGAGATCAAACCCAAGAGCTCAAACATGTGAATTGTGTCTCTCCTTTGATCCAAGAAGAATCCTTAAGAATTTGATCTTTCTTGCGTGGGATTGCATGGAGAGATGTGTTTTCTAAGATCTTGGAGGGTGTGACAGCGCAGGGGGTCGAGACAGTTGAAAGTAGGGCCGTGCACATCTATTTATAGGGTGTTTCCAAAAGTTACCGTTAGGGTTTCGAGGGCTCGGACTAGTCCGTGGTGGTGTCCGGACTAGTCTGGTGTGCGACGTGTAGGAAACCCTAAGTTCTCAGGATTATCGGACTTGTCCGACTTAGTGCGGACTAGTCTGAATTTGGTTCTGGAAAAGTTCGGACTAGCCTGATTATGTTCGGACTAATCTGGCTGTGGTGAAACCCTTAGTGAATTGGGGACAAGTCCGCACTTGGAGGACTTATCCGATTTTAGTCAGAAGGTTTTTTGGACTAGTCTGTGCAAATATCGGACTTGTCCGATTTAGATCAGAAAGATATCGGACTAGTCCCTGGTAATATCGGACTTGTCTGATTTTCGTGCAAAATTGTGAAGTGCTAAGGACTAGTCCGCACTTGAGAGGACTAGTCCAATTTTGAACATATGGATTATCGGACTAGTCCGGGGTGTATTGGATGAGTCCGAACTTGTAAGAATTAGTGCAGTGAGTTTTCTTGTGATTAAGCTCTTGGGGTGTGTTTCTCCAACACACTCCACACACACAAATATTCTTATTTTCATCTCTTGAGCTCTATCCAGTTTGATTCCTCACTCTCCTTTCTTTTTGCGCTTTCATCATGATTTCATTAAAACCTGCGCTCATCTCAACAATTTGGTTAGGATCTCATTTGTTTTTCATAAATCAACCAAAACCCACAAGGGATGCCTAGATGCACTTTCAATCTCCCCCTTTTTGGTGATTGATGACAACCAATTGAGATTTCACAAAATATGATAAAAATACAGAATTTTCATAAAGTGTGCACATATGTGCTTGAAACACATTTAGCAATGACAACATAAGTCATATGTGCACTCTTTATGGTGGGATGCAAAACTAAGTGAGTGTGAGCAGTAATCATAATGATAGTGAAATAATTGACATCAATATATCAACAACAAGCATATATATCAATTTCAGAGTAAAATCATATATTTCATAAATATGAGCATAAATAGTTCATAGGATTGCATCACAAGACCAAAAGTATCAAAAGAGCATAATATGAAGTCTTACAACCCACAAGAGACAAAAAAATGCTTAAATGAAGCTCTCTTCTCTCAACCTACAACTAAGACCTAGTGACTCCCCCTCAATCTCTCCTCCTTTGGCATCAAGACACCAAAAAGAAGGAGAGGAGGGATCTAATATCGTCAATCCTCGCCGTCGGTTCTTTCCTCGTATTCATCTTCATCGGCAGGTTGGGTAGGAGGAGGAGGAGGAGCGGATCCACTCGAAGTGCCCCCAATGCCAAAGTAGGAAAGCTCGGAGGGATAAAGTGGAGGAAGATCGGAGAAATCAGAGGCTAAATCTTCAGAGATCACAGGGGATCCAATGGGCTCGATCTCCAGCTTCTGGCAAATATGCTTGACATTTTCTTTGACATATCTCATATCTGCCTTCCTCGCCTTGTTCAGCTTGTGAGTTTCACTTCAGCCTTCTTGCATGAGGCAAAGATTGCTGCCAAGTACTTCAAGATCCCACTAGGAGACCCTTTTTGGGGAGGGGCCCTAGTGGTGAGAGCAGTCCTCTCATCTCCTCTAACTCTCCTTGGAGCCTCTTCACTGGACATTGGAGATGGAGCAGCTTGGACAATGGCCTGGGTAGGCTTCTGGGGCCTCAAAGGAGTGTGCTCCACATCCTTCACGAACTCAATCCCTGTGATTTTCTCAATCATAAACATCAAGTAAGGGGCATAGCCACAGGATCTATTTGGTGTGCAGGAGATGTTGACCATATAATTACATATATAGTCAAAGATGTCAAACTTCCTGTTCTTGCTTATTACTTTCATAAAGGTCCTCAAGTAACCTTGGACACTTCCTGCATCCCCATCTTTTGGTGCTATTGTCTTTCTCAGCACCCTGTTAAGAACCACGAAGAAGGGCTTCATGTTCTTGGTTGATGGAGGGTTGAACTTCAGAGTAGTATCATAGAGGAAGTCCATCTTGTCCTTTCGGACACCGATGTTGTGGATAGTCAACTCATTGTTGCCGGTGTCTTCAAGGTGAAGGAGTCTTGCAAAATCATCATAAGTGATAGTGTACTTGGATCCATGAGTCATACAAGTCACCCTTTCCTCCTCATCACTGTCAAAGAAACAAGTGACATAGAACTGAGCTATAATCTCATCAATCCAGTGATATCTGAAGGCAAACAGGTCCTTCAGTCCATGCCTGGATGTAACCTCCACAACCTGATCAAAAGCTCCACAGCTCTTCCTCTCAAAATGATCCCAGTCGATCCACTGGCTGCGGACCACAGGAGTCTTCATGGTGAGGTACACTGAGCTGTAGAAATCTGCATGAAAGTTGCTCCAGAATCTATTATCTGCAGTCTTCTTGGGTTTGCTGTAGCAATCCACAAATCTGATTTCGTAAGCACTGTTGCTTCCCTTGCCGTTGAACTTCTCCTCGGAGGGGTCCCTGTTCCCCTGCCTTGAAGCATGCATCTTGAGAGGGCCGATTGGGCCCGTGGCAATCCCTTTGCCCTTGCCCTTCACTTGGTGAGGAGCCAGCTGCGTCCTTTGCCTTGGATGCAGGCTTCTTGGGAAGCACCTTGTGCCGCACCTGAGGTGGGGAAGGTGCAAGCTCGGAAGAACACTCTTGCCTCTTTTGAGCTCGAGACTCTGAAGCGCACGGCAACAAGTCTTGTTCTATCTCATTTTCAAAGTCGCAGATGTTCTCGTTCGACATTATCCTGAGAGAGTATTACACAATGTATGGATAATAATTGATCACAAGAAAGTGCATTGAGGAATGAGAAATTAGGGTTGAGTTTAGGAAAAATCAGACTTGTCCGGTATACAGGTACGGACTGGTCCGGCGGACCGTACTTGTCCGTACAAGGACCGGACTAGTCCGGTGTTCATCACCTCAAACCCTGACTAGACGACAAATGGTGCTGCTCAATGCAAGAATAGCTTAACATCAATGTAGTACATCAAGGAAGCATGTATTAGGTGAAGGGAACTAAGCTATTTGATCAACAACGAAGGAAATCAAGATTTCTAGGGTTTGGGAGGAATTTTTACCGAAGTTCCTCGATTCTTGGAGATGGAGGGGTTTAAGTTGCGAACAAGTCCGTGGTCTTCGAGCCCTATGCAATGGATATCATTTTCCACCCAAACTTGGAGGAATTTGATGGAGAACGGTGGAAATTGCCTTAGGAGCACTCGAGCGAGGAGAGAGAGAGTGGGGCAAGTTGTGTGGATGAGGAAGATTAGGTTTTGGTGGCGGCTAAGGTTATGGAGTTGAAATATCGGACATCAGACTGGTCCGTGGTCAACCGGACTAGTCCGGACTATCGGACACCCTGCAGACTAGTCTGCAGTGTGCGGACTAGTCCGGATAACCACAGACTAGTCCGTGGTCACCAGAACAGATTAGTTTAGCCCATTCGTATATATTCGAAGGTTCTTATAAATAAAAATGGGGCCAAAACAATCAATTAATCTTGATGATTATGATATGTAAGCATACAACAATCAAGCAATGACCATAATTCATCAAGATCAAGTAGTTGAAAATAGTTTTTCGGAGAAAATTGAGAGAGACGATTTTTACAACACAATCAACATATTTTGAAGAAACCATACAAGTATGCAAGTTTTCAAGCCACATTCCGAGCATCAAGGATGTTTAGTTCATTTCGAAGCTCACAAAAGCGTTTTTCATCAAGTGGCTTGGTGAATATATCGGCTAATTGTTTTTCGGTGTTGACATGGGAAATAGCTATGTCTCTTTTCATTGAGTGGTCTCTCAAAAAGTGGTGCTATGTCTATATGTTTGGTCTTAGAGTGTTCAACAAGGTTATGGGCAATCTTAATGGCACTCTCATTGTCACAAAAGAGTGGAATACGGCTCATATTGTATCCGTAATCCCTTAGAGTTTGTCGCATCCAAAGGAGTTGTGCACAACAACTCCCGGCTACAACATACTCTGCTTCGGCCGTGGATAAGGCAATGGAATTTTATTTCTTGGAGGACCAAGAAACTAGGGACCTACCTAGGAATTGGCATGTACCAGAGGTATTTTTCTATCTACTTTGCATCTGGTATAATCTGCATCGGAGTATCCAATGAGATTGAACTTGGAACTTTTAGGATACCAAAGGTCTAGGTTGGGTGTATGAACTAAATATCGCAAGATTCTCTTTACGGCTGTCAAATGGCACTCTTTTGGATTGGCTTGAAACCTTGCACACAAACATACACTCAACATAATGTCTGGCCTAGATGCACCTAAGTAAAGTAGAGATCCAATCATGGAGCGATATACCTTTTGATCGACGTTTGGTCCATCTTCATTGAGATCCAAGTGTCCATTAGTTGCCATGAGAGTCTTTATAGGCTTCGCCTTGTCCATTCCAAACTTCTTGAGTATGTCTTGAGTGTACTTGGTTTGGCTTATGAACGTCCCTTCCTTTTGCTGTCTCACTTGGAATCCCAAGAAGTATTTCAGCTCTCCCATCATGGACATTTCAAACCTATCTGTCATAATCTTACTAAATTCTTCACTAAAGGATTTGTTAGTTGAACCAAAAATGATATCATCAACATAAATTTGGCAAATGAAGAGATCATTATCAAAATGCTTTGTGAATAGTGTATAATCAGCTTTGCCAATTTTAAAACCATTCTCAATCAAGAAATCTCTAAGGCACTCATACCAAGCTCTAGGAGCTTGTTTGAGGCCGTAGAGAGCCTTACGCAGTTTAAACACGTGGTCGGGAAACTCTTCATCGTCAAATCTGGGGGGGGGGGGGGTTGCTCGACATACACCTCCTCCTTGATTGGTCCGTTGAGGAAGGCGCTTTTCACATCCATTTGATAGAGCTTGAAATCATGGTGAGTAGCATATGCAAGTAATATTCTAATAGATTCAAGCCTAGCTACGGGAGCAAATGTTTCATCGAAATCCAAATCTTCGACTTGTGAATACCCTTTGGTCACAAGTCGTGCCTTGTTCCTTGTCACCACCCCGTGTTCTTCTTGTTTGTTGCGGAAGACCCATTTGGTGCCCACGACGTTCGCATTGGGTCTTTCGACGAGTTCCCACACCTCATTCCGTTTGAAGTTGTTCAGTTATTCTTGCATCGCCACCACCCAGTCCGGATCTTTCAATGCATACTCAATCCTGCGTGGTTCCAAAAAGGACACAAAAGAGTAATGCTCACAAAAATTAGCTATGCAGGATCTAGTTGTTACTCCCTATTGGATGTCACCGATGATGTTGTCAATTGGGTGATCCCTTTGGACGCATTGGTGTACTCTCGGGTGTGGCACTTGCAGTCTTGTATCTTCATGGTCTTCTTGTTCTCCCCCTAGATGGTTGCCCTCATTGACTTGTTGATCATCTTCGTCTTCTTGAGGTTGATCTTGTGTGGAAGCTCTCCCTTGATGATTGGCCTCCACTTGTGGTTCATCTTCCTCATGCACACGTGGAGGTGGCTCTTGTGGTCGAACATCATCCAACGCCATTATTCTCAATGCTTGACATGGAGCTTCTTCTCTATCTAGCACACATTGATAAACTTGCTATCCTTGAGAGCCGTTAGTTTCATCGAACACTACGTCACGTGCTACTTCAACAAGTCCGGAGACTTTGTTGAAGACACGATAGGCGTAAGTGTTCGAATTATAGCCAAGCAAGAAACCTTCATCAGACTTCGAAGCGAACTTTGAAGTCCTGAGCTTCTTGTTCAAAATATAGCATTTAGAACCGAAAACACAAAAATAGGAAATATTAGGTTTGTTACCCGGAAGTAGCTCATATGATGTCTTCTTGAGTAGTCGATGAAGATAGAGTCGGTTTATGGCATGGCAAGCGGTGTTAACCGCTTCCGCCCAAAACCGATTCGAGGTCTTGTATTCATCGAGCATTGTTCTCGCCATCTCTATGAGGGTTCGGTTCTTCCTCTCAGCAACTCCATTTTGTTGAGGTGAATAAGGTGCTGAAAACTCATGGTTTATCCCTTCTTCGTCTAGGTGCTTCTCAACTTGAGTGTTCTTGAACTTCGCGCCGTTGTCGCTTCGTATGTTCTTGATCCTCAATGAGAACTCATTTTGGGTGCACTTGAGGAACTTCTTGAGGGTTCCTTGAGTTTCTGTCTTATCATGCAAAAAGAAAACCCAAGTGAAGCGCGAAAAGTCATCAATAATTACTAAGCCATATTTGTTATCGCCGATGCTTATGTAAGCAATTGGACCGAAAAGGTCCATGTGAAGTAGCTCGAGCGGTCTTGTTGTAGTCATGACGTTCTTCGCGGGATGAGGTGCTCCAACTTGCTTCCGGGCTTGGCACGCGCTACAATGCCTGTCTTTCTCAAAAGCAACATCCTTTAAAGATTCCTCATACCAACATGTGCTAGCTGTTTATGCCACAGCCAACCCATGTTGGTCTTTGTAATCAAGCATGTGTCAAGTTTAGCTTTATCTTGGTTGAAGTCAACAAGGTAAAGCTTTCCCTTTAACACACCCTTGAATGCAATTGAACCATCACCCCTTCTAGAGACGGTCACACCATCATTAGTGAACAAACAATTATAACTATTATCACATAATTGAGATATGGACAACAGGTTATAATCTAAGGAATCAACATATAAAATGTGATAAAGAGTATGTTTAGATGATATGGTAATTTTACCGGTACTGAGCACCCGTCCTTGACTATTGTCTCCAAAATAGATGTCCTCGCTTGGATCCTCATTTTCTTTGTACTCAACGAACATCATTCTTTCTCCGGTCATATGATTTGTGCATCCACTGTCTAGCACCCATTTCGATCCACTGGAGGAATAGGCCTGCAAAACAAATAATTCCTTGGTTTTAGGTACCCAAGCTTGCTTGGGTCCTTGGAGGTTAGTTAC
This sequence comes from Tuctoria greenei, assembly GCA_036927565.1. Classification (NCBI taxonomy): domain Eukaryota; kingdom Viridiplantae; phylum Streptophyta; class Magnoliopsida; order Poales; family Poaceae; genus Tuctoria; species Tuctoria greenei. Next base: position 160,220,683 of record JAYESD010000007.1, on the reverse strand, counting down.
AAGAGATTTGGGCACCCACACATAAGATTTGATGTTCCCATAGCGTGGCCCAACATAATGAGCATAAAATTTACCAAAATTACTTCTCATTAGAACATAGGATGCATCAAAAGTCCTGAATAATAGTTGTTGTTGTTTATGAACAGAACTAGTCTGGGAAACCGGACTTGTCCGGAGGACCGAACTTGTCCTTGCGGATACCGGACTAGTACGGTGCTCATGTGTGTTGATTTTAGGCTTTCTAGCTTGAGATGAGTTCCCCTTCACAAAGGCAATGCCCTCCCTGTTATTTTTATGGCTTCTAGCATATTGCTTTTCACCATAAGAATAACCAATGCCATATTTGACATTAGGAGGTCTTGTGGCCAAGTATGCACTACATGCATATTTGATCTTCTCCTTGTCAAATATGCCACTTTGGGAAGGATGATTGTCCTTAGTAGAGGTGAACTTGTCTTTCAAACTAGTGTCAATTTTAGTACATGAACAAGTAATGGTTGTTTCAAACTTTGCATGTTGAGTAGTTGAGCTTGAAGAGGATGAAGGGTCACTTTGTTTGAGTGACTCAACTTGTACCTCAATGATCTTGTTAACCTTGGATAGGTTAGTAAGTTTGTCCTTGATGGTGGTATTTGAGTCGCTTAACTTAAAGCAAGCTTCCTTGCTTGAAGCTAACTCAAGCTCCAGTGACTTGCCTCGCTCCTTTTCAAGTTCGAGAAGCTTGTCAAGTTCAAGATATTCCTCCTTTTGGGAGATAATCATATCTTCTTGAGGTTGATCAACTTCTCCTTCTCAACAAGCTTATTAGGTAGAAATTTCATTTTCGCAGTTGTTCTCTTATCTAAGCCAATGAGCATGTCTTCATTATCACTAGCGGCTTCACTATCACTAGAATTGGAATGCAAGGAAGAGGGTTTGGTTGTCACCTTTCGTTTACCTTCCTTTGCCATGATGCAAGTGTTGTTGCCCTTCCATGCGCCGAGAATTGGGAAGCGGGTGGACTTATTTGATGTCTTCTCGATGGCTATGCTAGCCATCTCCTCTTCCTCTTCGGATGAGGACTCAACATTTGAGTCCACTCCTTTCCAAGGTGTGCTTGTCCAGCTTGCTTCTTCTTCTTGAAGAATTTCTTGGGTTGAGGCTTTGTTTCCTTGGTTTTCTTCTTGTTTTCTTCGTATGGGAAATCAACTATAAAGTGGTCATATTCACCACAGTTATAGCATGCCCGCCTCAACTTTGGTCTTGACTTCTCTTTACATTTTCCTTCATTTGATTTTCCCCCTTGTCTTTTCTTCATCATTTTCTTGAAGTTCTTCATAAAGAGGATCATGTCCCCTTCATCAATATCGCTGCTCTCGTCATCGCTGTCCTCTTCTTGTTGGGCTTCTCGAGCTTCTTTTGACAAGGGCTTGCAGGTGGGCTTCAAAGTGACCCCTTTTTTCTTTGCCTAGGTGAGGTTGGCAATCCCCTTGACATGCTTTGCTTGCTTTTCCATCATCTTGAAATTGATGATTTTCCAAAGCAGCTCATCCGGGGTCATTTTCTTGTACCCGGGGCTTTCTCTAATCATCGAGCACAAGGTGACGTTGCGAGGCATGAAATCTCTAAGGATGAGCTTCACCACCTCATGATCGTTCCACTTCTTTCTTCTGTATGCTCGAACCTTGTTGATGAGCGTCTTTAGCCGGTTGTACATGTCCTGTGGTGACTCATCTTCTTCTCTAGCGAATCTTCCCAATTCGTCTTCAATCATCTCGATCTTCGCCTCTCGCACATGATGGTTGCCTTCATGTGCAGTTTGCAATGTATCCCAAATTTCTTTTGCAATATCGAGCCCATCCACCTTGGTGAACTCGTCCTAACTTAGAGAAGATGTGATGGCTGCTGCATCTTGATCATTTCGATGAATGGCTTGTTCTTGGCTCGGTGTAAGCTCTTCATTGTCGTCCGGGATATCTATTCTTGTACACACAATATGCCACAAACTAGGATTGAGTGATATTAAGTGCATCTTCATGTTTTGCCTCCACATTGAGTAGTCATTCCCGTCAAAGTGTGGGGCTTTTCCTAAAGGAATAGACAAGTAATGGTTATTATTAGAATTAAGACGATCGTAGTTGAAAGGATATCGGGAGTAGTCGGTGTGACTACCCCCCTTCTTCTTCTTTTCGTCTTCGATCTTCATTTTCCCTTTCGAGAGGTCTTTCTTCCTTAGGAGCACCTTGAGTTCAAGCGTCTCCTCGTCGTGATCGTCGAAGTCCTGAATGGCGTCGATGAGCTTCTCCAATTTTTGGTTCCTTTCTTCTTCAACCTTCTCTTGGTTGATGCTCTTGTGCACATCCTTCATGTCCGACATGTTCTCTTCGAGCGATTAGTCTCTTGCGAAGTTATGAGGACATCACAACAGCGGAGACGCGCATTGAACTGCAAGGACCAATCACAAGAGCACGGGCACGGTTATTAAATCAGCAGGTGAATTCGTTCTTAACTTCTTTTGCATGTGAGTTTGAGAATAGATTGCTATGTGATGATTTAATTGTTATTAGGAATAATGGAGAAGATCAACAAGTGAAGGAAGGAGGCCTTGGGAGCGTGGAGAACCACCTGGGACGTCCACAAGTAGATGGAAACAGTTTACCACTCGGACTTGAGTTCAACTCGGAGTCCAGGAGCAGTCCACCTTAAAACAGACGCCCAGGAGGCATACGGACTCCGTTTTCGACGTTCTACATATGCACGGAAAGAGGAGAAGATAAACTTTCCAATGGTTCTTGTCCCACCTAAAAATTCCTTCGGAGTCATTGGGAATCGTCGAAACAATTCGAGTCCAGATTTCTGTCCGGTGCTGCGCCACCGAATCGGGCCTTTGGGCCTTGTATCCCGTAAGAGTCCATTAGGGACGCGCCTAATCATGTTTTGGTCGAACCCTAGCCTATAAATACTGCAGCCGCCGGTCATATTCGGTGGGTTTTGCTTAGATCAATAAAATCACAGTTCTACGGTTTGTGAGACCCCAACTTCGCGATTTCCGATCGTGTCTTCTACGTTCTTGCTCGTGTTCTCGATTGCACTTGCAGGGATTAACCTTCTTGGCGAGGTCAAGCGTGTGCAGCACGGTTGATAACCAACGGAGCCGTGGTGTAGTGATTGCAGGGTTACTCGAACCGCTCGAGTGCCGCAGATCATCAATGTCGAGTTCTCCACCCCAATCGACATACCTTTCGGAAGATCGGGCCTAAACCTACTCATCAATTGGTATCAGATTTCCAGGTTGCCCGTGAGGTATCTTTGTTTTCCTTCCTTCCATTAGATCTATTTTTTTTGTACCTAGAGTCCACAGAAAAGCCACAAAAAAATTAGATCGTTTTTACCGCTTCCCAGACTATAGTGCCTGCAGTTTCGTTTTTCAGTTTGCATTGTTGAGTTTGCATTCGTGTGGTTGAGTCTTGTTGCTGGTTTAGCTTTGTGTTTTTGGGTCCTAGTTATCGTGTTTCGTCCTTGTTTTCTTGCTATTCGACACCTATTCCACAATCCCTAAATAACAAACCGATCCGCCACGTTCATCGGTTTGCCCTAGCTAGCCGCCTTGCGTGAACTCCCGCATCGCCAGCCCTAGATTAGGTGACAAATCTTTGTGTCATTCATCCTTGAATCATCACACACCACCCCATTAGTTGCTGTGCAAATTCCCGATCGTTTTCGTATCCGATTGCGAGTTCTGTTCTCAAACCGAGTTGGAATCAACATCTAAAAAATCGTAACTCGGATAGCCTACCTTAAAACGGCCATAACTTTCGCATACGAACTCGAAATCGGGCGATTTTTTTTTTCAAATTCATCTACGCGAAATTTCACATCTGATTTTCCGCGGCAGAGCCGCGTTTGGCGAAATTAGATTGCCCAAATTCCCCTCGGAAGATAGGCTATCCGGCCTCCGAAGTTTCAGCACAAATTTTAAAGAATCTTCTTGATTTTCTATAGGCCGCATATTACATCCAATTGAGCTGCAAATTTGTGTGCTTCCTATATTTGTGCTACTGAGTAAAGAAAAAGTATCCAAAAAATATTACAAAAAAGAAAAAAAATAGTGAAGAGCACGCATATTAAAGCAATTGGCCTATACCACTTGGTGCTGTTTGTTTGGTTATATCATCATGTCTTTCTTTTGCCTTGATACTTCCTTGTGTTGTGCTAGGCTCTAGGGCACTCAGTTGACTAGCAACAGTTTCCTACATTGAATACTTATTCAACTTTGTTTAGCTGTTAACGATTTTCGGCTTATTAGCCACCATATTGTGCCATCCAAGCTCCACCTTTCTCTTGAGCATAACAGATACCTTTGCAATCACCCCACGCTTCATTGGTTCATCTCACCGTCCACACCACCTGCTGTGTCGGTAAGAACACTTGTAAGAGCGTGGTAAGTCGCTTGAGCGAGAGAGATTGTTTTCTTCCACCTTCCACATTGTCACTGTAGTTGATAGGGATAACATTTTTTTTGTCTTTTGTTTCCTACTAACAATGGCAGGAGAAGAAAATAATGACGAATGTGTTCAACATGCTGAGTTACGTGATATGATGAAGACCATGACGGATATGTTCGCCAAATACAACGCAGCAACGGAGGAGTCATTGGCGAACTTGACTCGCCAACTGGATGACCTTGCTCTTCGGATGAATACTTTTGAGGCTCGGTTGCCTCTCGCTGGAAGACAAGAAGACAATGCTTATGATGAACTGGAAGATCACAATAATCAGCCAAGACTGCCACTTTATCGTCGAGGTATGGGAGGTAATAATCATAACAATTATAATCGCCCTCCTGATGATCCTTTTGCTAAAGTGAAATTTACTATACCCTCTTTTTCTGGTGCTTATGATGCTGAGGCTTATCTTGATTGGGAGATGACAGTAGAGCAAAAATTTAATTCCCATCTTGTTCCTGAACAATATAGAGTTCGTCAAGCCACTAGTGAGTTTAAGGACTTTGCTATCATATGGTGGAATGAACTTGTTAAAACTAGAACTGATCCTCCAACATGGGATAGATTAAAGGAAGCTATGCGTGTTCGATTTGTTCCTCCATCTTTTCAGCGGGACCTTCGCAAAAAATTGCAGCGTTTAGACCAAGGTAACATGTCCGTAGAGGAGTATTATCAAGAGTTACAAAAGGGTATGCTGCGTTGTGGGGTAGTAGAGGACATGGATGATAAAATAGCTCATTTTTATGAGGGGTTGAGGCGTGAAATTCAGGACATTGTTGATTACAAAGAATATGATACTGTTAACAGATTGTTTCAGCTTGCTATGTTGGCAGAAAAAGAATTGCAGGGCCGACAACAACAGCAACAACGTACGAGGAGCAACTTCACGCCGCGTGCAGCAACTACACCATCCAAAACAGCACCATCTTCGGCCCCCTGTGCAGCGACTACACCACCCAATGGCGGCCAACGAACTATACCTGCTGCTCCACCTTCTCGCGTGCTGGAAGGCAGCAAGGCGACATCATTCAAGCCTTCGTCGTCCACTCCTTCTACGGGTCGTACTTCCGACATTAAGTGTCACCGCTGCCAGGGACTTGGTCATATGATGAGAGATTGCCCGAGCAAACGAGCATACATAGCACGCGACGATGGCGGGTATGATAGTACTTCGGATGTTGAAGATGAATATTCTCTTGCTACTGACTTTACAGATCCAAATGACGAACACACCGAAGAAGAGGTACTTGGTACAACGGCGACGGAGAACTATAGGAGCATCATGGTGCAGCGTGCCTTGAGCTCCAAAGTGGAGACCGACGACAAGCTACAACGACACAACCTCTTCCACATGTTTCTCGTCGTCAAGGACTGCCGTGTACACACTATAATTGATGGAGGTAGCTGCAATAACTTGGTAAACACGAACGTCGTCAAGAAACTTGGTTTGACAACAAGAGCACACCCTCATCTGTACCCCATTCAATGGTTCAACAACAGCGGTAAGGTTCGGGTAACACAAACAGCGAGAATCCATTTTTCAATTGGTTCATACCATGATTTTGCTGATTTTGATGTTGTTCCTATGGATGCTTGTTCTCTTTTATTGGGTCGTCCTTGGGAATTTGATACAGATGCTATTCATCATGGTAGAACCAATAAATATACTCTCATGCATAAGGGAAAGAAAATCACTTTGCTCCCCATGACTCCTGCTGAAATTGTGCATTTTGAGAAGAGTAAAATTCGTGAGGGCAAAACAACTAAATTAGAATCTGAAAAACAGCAAGTTATTAAGTTGAAATCACCATCATTGCTCGCAACTAAATCTGAACTTGCTGATTTATTCGATGCTAAGGGGATGTGCTATGCTTTAGTTTGCAAAGAAGCCATGTTTTCACTTCATGAATTGTCTATTGCATTGCCCCCTGCTGTTGCTAACCTTTTGAAGGAGTTTGAGGATGTGTTTCCCTCCGAGATACTCCCTGGTTTACCACCGATGAGAGGCATTGAACACAAGATCGATTTGATTCCAGGAGCAAGTTTGCCAAATCGTGCAGCATACAGGGCGAATCCACAAGAAACTAAGGAAATTCAGCGACAAGTCCAAGATCTTTTGGACCGCGGGTACATTCGTGAAAGCCTTAGCCCTTGTTCCGTTCCTGTTCTTTTGGTTCCTAAGAAAGATGGTAGTTGGCGCATGTGTGTTGATTGTCGAGCGATTAATAACATCACCATTCGATATCGTTATCCTATTCCTCGATTAGATGACATGCTTGATGAATTGAGTGGTGCTATCATCTTCACAAAAATTGACTTGCGTAGTGGTTACCACCAAATTAGAATGGTACTAGGAGATGAATGGAAAACTGCATTTAAAACCAAGTTTGGACTTTATGAGTGGTTAGTCATGCCTTTTGGTTTAACTAATGCACCCAACACCTTTATGAGCATTAATGAACAAGGTTTTACGTGCTTTCATTGTACAATTTGTGGTGGTTTACTTCGATGATATCCTCATTTACAGCAAGTCATATGATGAACATCTTGATCATTTACGTGCTGTTTTTACTGTTTTGAGAGATGCACGTTTGTTTGGTAACCTCGAAAAGTGCGTTTTTTGCACCAATCGAGTCTCGTTTCTTGGCTATGTCGTTTCCTCGCAGGAAATTGAGATGGATGAGGCAAAAATTGAAGCAATCACCAGCTGGCCAGCCCCAACTACCGTCACACAGGTTCGTAGTTTTCTTGGTCTTGCAGGATTTTATCGGCGCTTTGTGCGGGATTTCAGCACCATTGCAGCACTTCTACATGAGCTAACGAAGAAGGGAGTTCCATTTCGATGGGGCGAACAGCAGCAACAAGCTTTTGATGCTCTCAAATCGAAGCTTACACAAGCACCATTACTACAACTTCCTGATTTTGACAAGACCTTTGAGCTAGAATGCGATGCAAGCGGCATTGGTATTGGAGGCGTTCTCATACAAGGAGGTAAACCCGTTGCTTTCTTTAGTGAAAAACTTCATGGTCCTTCTCTGAATTATTCCACTTATGATAAGGAATTGTATGCCTTAGTACGTGTATTACAAACTTGGCAACATTATCTTTGGTCTAAGGAGTTTGTCATACATTCCGATCATGAATCATTGAAGTATCTTAAGTGTCAAACCAATCTGAATAAACGACATGCTAAATGGATTGAGTTCATAGAGTCATTTCCATACATCATTAAGCATAAGAAAGGGAAGGAAAATATCATTGCCGATGCATTATCTAGGCGTTATACCATGCTGTCCCAACTTGATCATAAAATCTTTGGTTTGGAAACAATTAAAGCATTATATCCTACTAATTTGGACTTCAAAGATGCTTTTGAAAATTGTAGAGAAGGAAGAACTTGGAATAAATATGTGCTGCGAGAGGGTCTCCTCTATCGTGCTAACAAACTATGCATTCCAGCTAGCTCCGTTCGTCTATTGCTTTTGCAAGAAGCACATGGAGGAGGTTTGATGGGACATTTTGGAGTGAAGAAAACTGAAGACGTGCTGTCCACACACTTCTTTTGGCCAAAGATGAGGCGTGATGTCGAGCGCTACGTGTCACGATGCACTACTTGCAACAAAGCTAAGTCTCGCCTTAACCCACATGGTCTTTATATGCCTCTTCCTGTTCCTAGTGTACCTTGGGAGGATATTTCTATGGACTTTGTTTTGGGATTTCCTAGGACTAAGAGGGGGAGGGATAGTATTTTTGTAGTTGTTGATCGTTTTTCCAAAATGGCACACTTTATACCTTGTCATAAGAATGATAATGCCTCACACATTGCTGATTTATTTATGACAGAAACTGTTCGTTTACATGGTGTGCTAAATACCATTGTTTCTGATCGTGATGCAAAATTTTTAAGTCATTTTTGGAGAACTTTGTAGTATAAATTGGGAACCAAGTTGCTGTTTTCAACTACATGTCACCCACAAACGGATGGACAGACCGAGGTAGTTAATCGTACTTTATCCACTATGTTGCGGGCTGTCTTGAAAACAAATTTGAAGTTGTGGGAGGAGTGTTTACCACATATAGAATTTTCTTACAACAGATCCGTTCACTCCACGACAAAGGTAAGTTCATTCCAGGTAGTGTATGGTTTCAATCCCCGTGCTCCTATTGATTTACTACCTTTGCCTCCTTCTGAAACTATAAATTTGGATGCTACACAACGATCTGAATTCATTCTTAAGATGCATGAAACTACAAAGAAAAATATTGAAATGATGAATGAGAAGTATAGGATTGCAGATAGTAAAGGTAGAAAAGAAGTAAAACTTGAACCGGGCGATTTGGTGTGGTTACATTTGAGAAAAGAGCGATTTCCCGACTTGAGAAAATCTAAACTTATGCCACGAGCTGCTGGTCCTTTTAAGATCGTTGAAAAGATTAATGATAATGCATATAAGCTTGAATTGCCTCCCGATTTTGGGGTTATTCCTACATTTAACATTTCAGATTTGCGACCGTACTTGGGAGAAGAAGATGAACTTGAGTCGAGGACGACTCCAATCCAAGAGGGGGAGGATGATGAGGACATCACAACAGCGGAGACACACATTGAACTGCAAGGACCAATCACAAGAGCACGGACACGGTTATTAAATCAGCAGGTGAATTCGTTCTTAACTTCTTTTGCATGTGAGTTTGAGAATAGATTGCTATGTGATGATTTAATTGTTATTAGGAATAATGAAGAAGATCAACAAGTGAAGGAAGGAGGCCTTGGGAGCGTGGAGAACCACCTGGGACGTCCACAAGTATATGGAAACAGTTTACAACTCGGACTTGAGTTCAACTCGGAGTCCAGGAGCAGTCCACCTTAAAACAGACGCCCAAGAGGCATACGGACTCCGTTTTCGACGTTCTACATATGCACGGAAAGAGGAGAAGATAAACTTTCCAATGGTTCTGGTCCCACCTCAAAATTATTCCGGAGTCATTGGGAATCGTCGAAACAATCGAGTCCAGATTTCTGTCCGGTGCTGCGCCACCGAATCGGGCCTTTGGGCCTTGTATCCCGTAAGAGTCCATTAGGGACGCGTCTAATCGTGTTTTGGTCAAACCCTAGCCTATAAATACTGTAGCTGCCAGTCATATTCAGTGGGTTTTGCTTAGATCAATAAAATCGCCGTTCTACGGTTTGTGAGACCCCAACTTCGTGATTTTCGATCGTGTCTTCTACGTTCTTGCTCGTGTTCTCGGTTGCACTTGCAGGGATTAGCCTTCTTGGCGAGGTCAAGCGTGTGCAGCATGGTTGATAACCAACGGAGCCGTGGTGTAGTGATTGCAGGGGTACTCGAACCGCTCGAGTGCCGTGGATCATCAACGTCGAGTTCTCCACGCCAATCGACATACCTTTCGGAAGATCGGGCCTAAACCTACTCATCACGAAGAGTCCTGCTCTGATACCAATTGAATTTTGCCTAGAGGGGGGGTTAATAGGCCTCTTTGAAATTTAGTCGGAACCTACAACACTCAACAAACTGATCAAACCCCGAGATATCGGACTAGTCCGGTAGAGTGCGGACTAGTCCGGTGCGTGCGGATTAGATTGATCAAGTTCGATCAATGATTTCAATACAAGCACAGTACGCAGCAGAATATAGTATGTAACTTGCAAGTATTGAGTCAATGAAGCTAAGTATAATGCAAACCAATTCTTGTTTCAAAGTTTTAACGTAGGTTATGCAATATTGACAAAACCCTAGAATATAATGTGAAAATTAAGAACAAGTTTGGCACAAGATTTTATCCCTTGGTTCACTTCCCACAAAGGCAACCTATGTCCACGTTGAGGAGCCCACGAAAGGACCAGGTCTTCACTGACCCTAACCTCGTCGAATCGCCACGAAGGACAATTCTCTTCCACTATCACAAGGGGCAAATCACCAAGTTCAAGGGGCCTTCTCACAAGTTGAGGGCTACCCAAGATTACAAATAAGAACACCACCAAGAACACACTCTTAAGATCAACAATGAAATAACAGGAGTGTGTTAGAGATCAAACCCAAGAGCTCAAACGTGTGAATCGTGTCTCTCCTTTGATCCAAGATGAATCCTCAATAATTTGATCTTTCTTGCGTGGGATTGCGTGGAGAGATGTGTTTTCTAAGCTCTTGGAGGGTGTGACGGCGCAGGGGGTCGAGACAGTTGAAAGTAGGGCCGTGCACATCTATTTATAGGGTGTTTCCAAAAGTTACCATTAGGGTTTTGAGGGTCCAGACTAGTCCGTGGTGGTGTCCGGACTAGTCCAGTGTGCGGTGTGTAGGAAACCCTAAGTTCTTAGGATTATCAGACTTGTCCGGCTTAGGGCGGACTAGTCCAAATTTGGTTGTGGAAAATTTCGGACTAGTCCAATTATGTTCGGACTAATCTGGCTGTGGTGAAACCCTTAGTGAATTGGGGGACAAGTACGCACTTGGAGGACTTGTCCGATTTTAGTCAGAAGGTTTTTTCAGACTAGTCCGTGCAAATATCGGACTTGTCCGATTTAGATCAGAAAGATATCGGACTAGTCAGTGGTGATATCGGACTTGTCCGATTTTTGTGCAAAACTGTGAAGTGTTGAGGACTAGTCCGCACTTGAGAGGACTAGTCCGATTTTGAACAGAAGGATTATCGGACTAGTCCGGGGTATATCGGACTAGTCCGGACTTATAAGAATTAGTGCAGTGAGTGAGTTTTCTTGTGATTGAGCTCTTGGGGTGTGTTTCTCCAACACACTCCACACACATAAATATTCTTATTTTCATCTCTTGAGCTCTATCCAGTTTGATTCCTCACCCTCCTTTCTTTTTGCGCTTTTATCATGATTTCATTAAAACCTGCGCTCATCTCAACAATTTGGTTAGCATCTCATTTGTTTGTCATAAATCAACCAAAACCCACAAGGGATGCCTAGATGCACTTTCAAGACACTTGAACTCAAGGCGCTCCTAAGGAAGAAAGCTCTCTCCAAAGGCAAATTGAAGATCGAAGATGAAAAGAAGAAGAAGGGGAGTAGTCACACTGACTACTCCCGATATCCTTTTAACTACGATCGTCTAAATTCTAACAATAACCATTATTTATCAATTCCTTTAGGAAAAGCCCCATTCTTTGACGGCGGCGATTATTCTATGTGGAGGAAAAATATGAGAATGCATTTAATCTCACTTAACCCCAACTTGTGGCATATAGTTTGTACATGAATAGATATCCCGAACGACGATGAAGAGCTCACACCAAGCCAAGATCAAGCAATTCATCGAAATGCTCAAGCTGCAGCAGTTATCACATCATCATTGAGTCGAGACGAGTTCACCAAGGTGGATGGACTCGAAATTGCCAAGGAAATATGGGACACATTACAAACTGCACATGAAGGCAATCTTCATGTGCGAGAAGCTAAAATCGAAATGATCGAAGACGAATTAGGAAGATTCGCCATAGAAGAAGATGAGTCACCGCAAGACATGTAGAACCGGTTGAAGAATCTCATCAAAAAGGTTAGATCATATGAAAGCAAAAAGTGGAACGATCATGAGGTGGTGAATCTCATTCTTACAGCTTTCATGCCTCGTAATGTTACTCTGTGCTCAATGATTAGAGAAAGTATCGGGTATCGAAAAATGACCCCAGACGAATTGCTTGGAAAGATCACTAACTTTGAGATGATGGAGAAACAATCAAAACATGTTAAAGAGATTGCCGACCTCACCTCGACAAAGAAGAAGGGGGTCGCCTTGAAGTCTACTTGCAAGCCCTTGTCAAAAGAAGCTCGAGAGGCTCAAGAAGAAGATGACAACGATGATGAGAGCAGCGACATAGATGAAGAAGACATGATCCTATTTATGAAGAAATTCAAGAGGATGATGAAAAGAAGACAAGGGGGTAGATCAAATGAGGGAAAACACAAAGACAAGTCAATACCGAAGCTGAGGCGGGCTTGCTATAGTTGTGGTTAATATGACCACTTTATAGTTGATTGCCCGTATGAAGAAAACAAGAAGAAGACCAAGGAAACAAAGCCTCAACCCAAGAAGTTATTCAAGAAGAAAAAGCAAGTTGGACAAGCGCACCTAGGAAAGGAGGGGGACTCAAATGGTGAGTCCTCGTCTGAAGAGGAAGAGGATATGGCTAGCATATCCATCAAGAAGACGACCAAAAAATCGACCCTCTTCCCATCTATTGGCGCATGGAAGGACAACGACACATGTCTAATGGCCAAGAAAGGTAGAAGGAAGGTAACATTTAAATCTTCCTTGTCGCATTCTTTTTCTTGTGATAGTGATTACTCTAGCGATGATGAAGATATGCTTGTTGGTCTAGACAAGAAAACAACTGCTAAAATGAAATTTTTGATGGATAAACTTGTTTATAAGGAGGATCTTGTTGATCGACAAGAATATATGATCATCCTTCAAAAGGAGGAGTATCTTAAGATCAAAAAGCTCCTTGAACTTGAAAAGGAGTGAAACAAGTCACTTGAACTTGAGTTAGCTTCAATCAAGGAAGCTTGCTTGAAGTTGAACGACTCAAATGTAATCATCAAGGAAGAACTTGCTATCTTATTCAGAGTTAACAAGATCCTTGAGGTACAAGTTGAGTCACTCACGAAAAGTGAAGCTTCATCCTCTTCAAGCTCGCCTTATCAACCCCTTAAAACTGAAACTACTATTACTTGTGCATGTGCTAAAATTGACACTAACTTGAAGGATAAGTAGAACTTGACAAAGGACAATCATCCTTCCCGTAGTGGCATATTTGACAAGGAGAAGGTCAAATATGCACGCAGTGCATACTTGGCCACAAGACCACCTAATGTCAAATATGGCATTGGGTATTCTTATGGTGAAAAGCAAAACGCTAGAAGCCATCAGAATAACAAGGAGCGCATTGTCTTTGTCAAGGGAAGCTCCTCTCAAGCTAGAAAGCCTAACACTGTTGATAAGTCTAAGATGGTGAACACATATGAACAACAATTATTATTTAGAACCTTTGATGCATCTTATGTCCTTATGAAAAATACTTTTGGTAAAGTTTATGCTAAATATGTTGGGCCACGCCATGGGAACACCAAGTCCCATGTGTGGGTGCCCAAATCTCTTGGGACTAACCTCAAAGGACCCAAGCAAGCTTGGGGTACCTAAAACCAAGGCGTAATTTATTTTTGCAGACCTATTCCTCCAGTGGATCAAAATGGGTGCTAGATAGTGGATGCACCAATCATATGACTGGAGAGCGAAGGATGTTTGTTGAATATGAAGAAAATGAAGATCCAAGCGAGGGTATCTATTTTGGAGACAATAGTCAAGGAAGGATGCTTGGTACCGGTAAAATTGCAATATCATCTCAACACACTATTTCTCATGTTTTACATGTCAACTCCTTATATTATAACCTTTTGTCCATATCTCAATATGCGACAAGGGTTATAATTGCTTGTTCACTAATGAGGGTGTGGCCGTCTCTAGAAGGAGTGATGACTCGGTTGCATTCAAGGGTGTGTTAAAGGGAAAGCTTTACCTTGTTGACTTCAACAAAGATAAAGCCGAACTTGACACATGCTTGATTGCAAAAACCAACATGGGTTTGTTGTGGCATAGATGGCTAGCACATGTTGGTATGAGGAATCTTCAAAAACTCCTCAAGGGCGATCACTTTCGAGGCTTGAAGGATGTTGTTTTTGAGAAAGACAAACCTTGTAGCGCGTGCCAAGCCGGGAAGAAAGTAGGAGCACCCCATCTCGCGAAGAACGCCATGACAACGACAAGACCGCTTGAGCTACTTCACATGGATCTATTTGGTCCAATTGCTTACATAAGCATCATCGGTAGCAAATATAGTTTAGTAATTGTTGATGATTTTTCGCGCTTCACATGGGTTTTCTTTTTACATGATAAGACAAAAACTCAAGGAACCCTCAAGAAGTTTCTCAAGCGTGTCCAAAATGAATTCCAGTTGAAGATCAAGAACATACGGAGTGACAACATCATGAAATTCAAGAACACCGAAGTTGAGGAGTACTTAGACGAAGAAGGCATAAAACATGAGTTTTCAACACTGTATTCCCCTCAACAAAACAGAGTAGCCGAAAGGAAGAACTGAACCCTCATAGAGATGGTGAGGACAATGCATGATGAGTACAAGACTTCAGATCGGTTTTGGGCAGAAGCAGTTAACATCGCTTGTCACGCCATAAACCGGCTCTATCTTCATCGACTTCTCAAGAAAATGTCATATGAGCTACTCACCAGTAACAAGCAGAATATTTCCTACTTTCGAGTTTTCGGTTCTAAGTGTTATATTTTGAAAAATAAGCCTAGGACTTCAAAGTTCGCTTTGAAGTCCGATGAAGGTTTCTTGCTTGTCTATAATTCGAACTCTTACGCCTGTCGTGTCTTCAACAAGGTCTCTGGACTTGTTGAAGTAGCACGTGCCATAGTGTTCAATGAAAATAACGACTCTCAAGAAGAGCAAGTTGATCAATGTGTGCTAGATAGAGAAGAAGCTCCTTGTCAAGTGTTGAAAAGAATGGCGTTGGGCGATGTTCGACCACAAGCGCCACCTCCAAATGCGAATGATGAAGATGAACCACAAGTGGAGGTAAATGATCAAGGGGGAGATTCTACACAAGATCTATCTCTAGAAGACAAATATGATCAACACACCAATGAAGGCAACCATCCAGGGGGAGAAGAAGACAATTATGAAGATACAAGACCGCAAGTGCCACACCCAAGAGTACACCAATCCGTCTAAAGAGATCACCCCGTCGACAACATAATCGGTGACATCCAAAAGGGAGTAACAACTAGATCCCGAATAGCTAATTTTTGTGAACATTACTCGTTTGTATCCTTTTTGGAACCGCGCAGGATTGAGGATGCATTAAAAGATTGGGATTGGGTGGTGACAATGCAAGAAGAACTTAACAACTTCAAACAGAATGAGGTGTGGAAACTCATCGAAAGACCCAAGTTCAACGTCGTCGGCACCAAATGGGTCTTTCGCAACAAACAAGATGAACACGGGGTGGTGACAAGGAACAAGGCGCGACTTGTGGCTAAAGGGTATTGACAAGTCAAAGGTTTGGATTTCGACGAAACTTTTTCCCCCGTAGCTAGGCTTGAATCAATTAAAATATTACTTGCATATTCTACTCACCATGATTTCAAGCTCTATCAAATGGATGTGAAAAACGCCTTCCTCAACGGACCAATCAAGGAGGAGGTGTACGTGGAGCAACCCCCCGAATTCGAAGATCAAGAGTTCCCCGACCACGTGTTCAAACTACGTAAGGCTCTCTACGGCCTCAAACAAGCTCCTAGAGCTTGGTATGAGTGCCTTAGAGATTTTTTAATTGAAAGTGGATTTAAGATTGACAAAGCCGATTATACCTTGTTTACTAAGCACTTCAACAATGATCTGTTCATTTGTCAAATTTATGTTGATGATATTATCTTTGGTTCAACTAACAAATCTTTTTGTGAAGAATTTAGTAAGATCATGACAGATAGATTCGAGATGTCCATGATGGGAGAATTGAAGTATTTCTTGGGTTTCCAAGTGAGGCAACAAAAGGAAGGGACATTCATAAGCCAAACCAAGTACACTCAAGACATACTCAAGAAGTTTGGAATGGACAAGGCGAAGCCTATAAAGACTCCCATGGCAACAAATGGACACTTGGATCTCAATGAAGATGGACCAAAAATGGATCAAAAGGTATATCGCTCCATGATTGGATCCCTACTTTACTTATGTGCATCTAGGCCTGATATTATATTGAGTGTATGTTTGTGTGCAAGATTTCAAGTCAATCCTAAGGAGTGTCATTTGATAGCCGTAAAAAGAATTTTGCGGTATTTAATTCATACAACTAACCTAGGCCTTTGGTATCCCAAAGGTTCCAAGTTCAATCTCATTGGATACTCTGATGCAGATTATGTCGAATGCAAAGTAGATAAAAAAAGTACCTCCAGTACATGCCAATTCCTAGGTAGATCCCTAGTTTCATGGTCCTCCAAGAAACAAAACTCCATTGCCTTATCCACGGCCGAAGCGAAGTATGCTGCAGCCGGGAGTTGTTGTGCACAACTCCTTTGGATGCGACAAACTCTAAGGGATTACGGTTACAATATGAGCCGTATTCCACTCCTTTGTGATAATGAGAGTGCCATTAAAATTGCCCATAACCCCGTTGAGCACCATAGGACCAAACACATAGACATCCGACATCACTTTTTGAGACACCACTCATTGAAAGGGACATAGCCATTTCCCATGTCAACACCGAAAAACAACTAGCTGACATATTTACCAAGCCACTTGATGAAAAACGTTTTTGCGAGCTCTGAAATGAACTAAATATCCTTGATGCTCGGAACGTGGCTTGAAAACTTGCATACCTGTATGGCTTCTTCAAAATCCATTGATTGTGTTATGAAAATCATCTCTCTCTATTTTCTTGGAAAAACTATGTTAATTACTTGATCTTGGTGAATTATGGTCATAGCTTGAATGTTGCATGTTTACTGATCGTATTCATCAAGATTATTGTGTGCTTTGCCTTTTTCTTTGTAAGAACCTTTGAATATATATGAATGGGCTAATTATATCTATTTTGGTGACCATGAACTAGTCCGTGGTTACCAGAACTAGTCCGCGCATCGCAGACTAGTCCGGAGAGGTCCGCTAGTCCGGACTAGTCCGGAGAGGTCCGCTAGTCTGGACTAGTCCGATTTTTCTTAGACTACATGACCCTAGGTGCCGCCAAAACCTAACCTTCTTCATCCTCACAACTCACCTCACGTTCTCTCTCCTCACTCAAGTGCTCCCAAGGTGATTACATGGTTCCTCCATCAAATCCCCTCAAATTTCGGTGGGAATTGATCTCCATCGCAAGGGGATTGAAGACCACAGACCTTGTCCGCACCTACAACTCCTCCATCCTCAAGAATTAAAGAATTTTGGTAAATTTCCTCCCAAACCCTAGAATCTTTGATTTCTTTCGTTTTGATCAAATAGCTCAATTCCTTCCAGTTAATACAAGACTCCTTCTTGTATTACATCCTCCTAGAGCTACTTTTGCATTGAGAAACACCATTGACCCTCTAGTTAGGGTTTGAGAAGTTGAACACCGAACTAGTCCGGTCTCTGTTCGGACAAGTCCGGTTCATCGGACCAGTCTGCACTTGATGACCGGACAAGTCCGATTCTTAACTGAACTCAATACTAAATACCAACTACTCACTACAGTTCCTTGCCGTCGATTCTCATCCATATATTGCATAATCCATTCTGATGACTATGTCGAGCTCCAATGATGAGATTTCCCGGACCTATGAGGCGGAGATGGACCAAGATTCTTTGCTTCGATCCTCGATGGGCCAAGGCAAGAAGCGACAAGAGCGTCCCTCTGAGCCGACACCTACTCCACCTCAGGTGCGGCACAAGGTTCTGGCCAAGAAGCCTGCATCCAAATCAAAGGATGCAACTGGCTCGAGCTCGGCGGCTCCTCGCCAAGCTAAGGGCAAGGGCAAAGGGATCACCAGCAACCCGATTTCCCCTCTCAAGATGTCACTCCAAGACCAGGGAAGAGAGACCCCACCGAACAAACATTTAGTGGAAAGGGAAGTGATGTGCTTGGAGACTTAGGAAGATTGATCCCTATGGCAGTAGCAAGAAGGCAGTTGACCCAAGGTTTTGGAGCAACTTCCATGCGGATTACTACAATCTGTGTACATGCAGATGAAGAATCCAGTGGTCAAGAGTTAATGGATTGACTGGAGTCACATTGAGAGGAAAGCTGTCCAACTTTTAATGAGGTGATAGAGGTTGTGGAGAGACATGGCCTCAAGGACCTATTTGCCATCAGGTATGACTGGAATGATGAGGTAATTGCACAATTCTTTGCCACCTGCTACTTTGCTAGTGATGAAGATGAGAGGGTGATTTGGATGACTCACGGATCCAAGTACGCCGTGACTTATGATGAATTTGCAAGACTGTTGCATCTTGAGAACTCTAGCATCAATGAGATGATCATTCACAACATTGGTGTATTGGATAAGGATAAAATGAAGTTTCTCTATGACACTCGCTTGACATTCAATCCTCCTTCCACAAAGAAAATGAAGCCATTCTTCATGGTTCTCAACAGAGTACTCCGAAAGACAATAGCTCCAAAAGACGGAGATGCAGGAAGTGTCCAAGTATACTTGAGGACATTGATGAAGGTGATTAGCAAAGACAGGAAGTTTGATGTCTTTGACAACATTTGGAATGATATGGTGAATATCTCTTGCACACCGAACAGATCCTTTGGCTATGCACCTTACTTGATGTTTATGATTGAGAAAGTCACGGGAATCGAGTTTGTGAAGGATGTTGAGCACACTCTCCTAAGGCCCTAGAAGGCTTCCCAAGCCACTCTCCCAGCTGCTCCATCCCCTACATGTAGTGAGGAGGCCCCAGGAGGGCCCAAGCTAAAGCAAGACCCCCACCAAGTTCAAGAGCAACTACTTCTAAGAAGGGGTCTCCAAGTGATATTTTGAAGTACTTGGATACTATGTTCAATTCTTGCCAGAAGACAGAAGTTAAACTACACAAGATGAACAAGGCAAGGAAGGAGGATATGAGGTACATAAAGCAAAATGTCAAGCAAATTTGTCAGAAGTTGGAGATCGAGCCTACTGGATCTCCCATTATCTCCGATGATTCAGCTTTAGATTTCTCTAAGCTCCCTCCTCTCTCCCCCTCTGAGCTCGCCTATTTTGGTGTTGGAGTACTTCGAGTGGTTATCATCCCTGTCCTCCTCAGCCCAAAGATGAAGACGATGAGAGGACTGACAGCGTGGAATGAGTCTTCTAGATCCCTCCACTCCTTTGTTTTGGTGCCTTGATGCCAAAGGGGGAGAGATTGAGGGGGAGTCACTAGGTCCTAGCCGTAGGTTGAGAGAAGAGAGCTCTATTTGTGTTTTTGTGTTTCCTTTGGATTGTAAAACTTTAATCATGTCTCTCATACTTTTGGTGTTGTTATGTGGTGCTATGACTATGCTTATGCCTGAAAGTGCATCTAGGAACCCCTTGTGGGTTTTGGATGATTTATGACAAGCAAATGAGATCCTAACCACTTTGTTCAGATGAGCACAGGTTTTAATGTGAAAATAAGCAAAGTGCCAAAAAGAAGGGAGAATGAGGAGCAATGTGGAAAAGAGCTCAAGGAACAATTGTAGTAGATCATTGTGTATGGAGTGTGTTAAGGAAACACACCCCAAGAGCTCAAACACAAATAAACACACACATTGCACAAATTTATACAGGACCAGACTAGTCCGATTGTCACCGAACTAGTCTGATATCTCTCTGCACAAGATCAGACAAGTCCGATATCACACCAGACTAGTTCGATATCTCTCTGACTAGAATCAGACTAGTCCTCTCCAGTGCGGACTAGTCCTCAAAACACTTCACAAGCTGCACAAAATTGGACAAGTCCGGTCACACAACGGACTAGTCCGATATCATTCTGATCTAAATCGGACAAGTCCGATATTGGCACGGACTAGTCCGAAAACCCTCTGATCTAAATAGGACAAGTCCTCCAAGTGCGAACCGGTCACCCAATTCACTTAGGGTTTCACTCATCCGGACAAGTCTGATGATTATCGGACTAGTCCGAAGATTTCCAGAAGCAAAATCGGACAAGTCCGCTCCTAGCCGGACTAGTCCGATATTTCGGGACACTTAGGGTTTGCTACACACAGCACACTGGACTAGCCCGGTGTCCACCACGGACTAGTCTGATCTTTCTAAACCCTAACGGTCACTTTTAGAAACCCCATATAAATAGATGTGCACGGCCCAACTTTCATAATACTCGAACCCCTGCGCCGTCACACCTCCCAAGAGCCTCAAAAACACATCTCTCCACGACATCAAAAGCCAAAAAGATCAATCCCTTGAGGATACACTTTGGAACATTGGATAGACACGATTCATCACTCATTGAGCTCTTGGTTTGATTCCCTAACACACTCCTGTGATTTTCATTGTAATCTTTCGAGTGTATTCTTGGTGTAGTTTTTATTGTAATCTAGGGGAGCCCTCAACGTGTGAGAAGGCCCCTTGAATTTGGTTATTTACCCCTTTGTGATAAGTGAAGAGGATTGGCCTTCGTGGCGATCCAACAAGGGTAGGGTTGGAGAAGACCCGATCCTTTTGTGGACTTCTCAACGTGGATGTAGGTTCCTCTGTGGGAACCGAACCACGGGATAAATTGCTTATGTTCGTGCTTTGTGTTCATCGTTCTTATTCATCATACCAATCTAGGGTTTCAATCAATCTTACTTACTTTACGT
Organism: Tuctoria greenei; assembly: GCA_036927565.1. NCBI lineage: Eukaryota > Viridiplantae > Streptophyta > Magnoliopsida > Poales > Poaceae > Tuctoria > Tuctoria greenei. The sequence continues at coordinate 160,199,806 of JAYESD010000007.1, read as the reverse complement.
TAAAACATCAACTATAAGATTGACTTGTGGTATACCCTAGTTCATAATCTTGCAACACCTCAATTACAAGTATATTTCCGCTGCATACATCCTAGAATAAAATTAATCGATCAAACTCGATTAACCTAGTCGGTACACACCGGACTAGTCCGCACTTTACCGGACTAGTCCGATATCTCGAGTTTTGATTTGGTGGTTAAGTGTTGCAGGTTCCGACAAAGTTCAAAAGGCCTATTCACCCCCCCTAGGCCACATTCAATTGGTATCAGAGCATGTTCTTCAAGAAAGAGACTAATCGTTGGAAGGGATCATGTCGGACATGAAAGAAGTACACAAGAGCAACAACCAAGAGAAGGTTGATGAAGACAAGAACCAGAAATTGGAAAAGCTCCTTGATGCCATTCAAGACTTCGAGGACGACGACGAGGAGACGCTGGAACTCAAGGCGCTCCTAAGGAAGAAAACTCTTTCCAAAGGGAAAGTGAAGATTGAAGATGAGAAAAAGAAGAAGGGGAGTAGTCATACCGACTACTCCCGATATCCTTACAACTATGATCGTCTTAATTCTAGCAATAATCATTATTTGTCTATCCCTCTAGGAAAAGCCCCACACTTCGATGGAAGTGATTACTCAATGTGGAGGAAAAATATGAAAATGCATCTAATTTCTCTCAATCCAAGTTTGTGGCATATTGTGTGCACAGGGATAGATATCCTGGACGACGATGAAGAGCTTACACCAAGCCAAGAGCAGGCAATTCGTTGAAATTCTCAAGCCGCGGAAGTCATTACCTCTTCGCTCAGTCAGGACGAGTTCACCAAGGTGGATGGACTCGAGATTGCAAAGGAGATCTGGGACACATTGCAACTGCACATGAAGGTGATCGTCATGTGCGTGAAGCGAATATTGAGATGATCGAAGGCGAATTGGGAAGATTCGCTATCGAAGAAGATGAGTTGCCTCAAGATATGTACAACCGACTTAAGACACTCATCAACAAGGTTCGATCGTATGGAAGCAAGAAGTGGAATGACTGATGAGGACATCACAACAGCGGAGACGCGCATTGAACTGCAAGGACCAATCACAAGAGCACGGGCACGGTTATTAAATCAGCAGGTGAATTCGTTCTTAACTTCTTTTGCATGTGAGTTTGAGAATAGATTGCTATGTGATGATTTAATTGTTATTAGGAATAATGGAGAAGATTAACAAGTGAAGGAAGGAGGCCTTGGGAGCGTGGAGAACCACCTGGGACGTCCACAAGTAGATGGAAACAGTTTACAACTCGGACTCGAGTTCAACTCGGAGTGCAGGAGCAGTCCAGCTTAAAACAGACGCCTAGGAGGCATACGGACTCCGTTTTCGACGTTCTACATATGCACGGAAAGAGGAGAAGATAAACTTTCCAATGGTTCTAGTCCCACATCAAAATTCCTCCGGAGTCATTAGGAATCGTCAAAACAAGTCGAGTCCAGATTTCTGTCCGGTGCTGCGCCACCGAATCGGGCCTTTGGGCCTTGTATCCCGTAAGAGTCCATTAGGGACGCGTCTAATCGTGTTTTGGTCGAACCCTAGCCTATAAATACTGCAGCCGCCGGTCATATTTGGTGGGTTTTGCTTAGATCAATAAAATCGCCGTTCTAAACGGTTTGTGAGACCTCAATTTCGCGATTTCCGATCGTGTCTTCTACGTTCTTGCTCGTGTTCTCGATTGCACTTGCAGGGATTAGCCTTCTTGGCGAGGTCAAGCGTGTGCAACACGGTTGATAACCAACGGAGCCGTGGTGTAGTGATTGCAGGGGTACTCGAACCGCTCGAGTGCCGCGGATCATCAACGTCGAGTTCTCCACCCCAATCGACATACCTTTCGGAAGATCGGGCCTAAACCTACTCATCAATTGGTATCAGATTTCCAGGTTGCCCGTGAGGTATCTTTGTTTTTCTTCCTTCCATTAGATCGATTTTGTTTCGTACCTAGAGTCCACAGAAAAGCCACAAAAAAAATTAGATCGTTTTTACCGCTTCCCAGACTATAGTGCCTGCAGTTTCGTTTTTCAGTTTGCATTGTTGAGTTTGCATTCGTGTGGTTAAGTCTTGTTGCTGGTTTAGCTTTGTATTTTTGGGTCCTAGTTATCGTTTTTCGTCCTTGTTTTCTTGCTATTCAACACCTATTCCACAATCCCTAAATAACAAACCGATCCGCCACGTTCATCGGTTTGCCCTAGCTAGCCGCCTTGCGTGAACTCCCGCATCGCCAGCCCTAGATTAGGTGACAAATCTTTGTGCCATTCATCCTTGAATCATCACACACCACCCCATTAGTTGCTGTGCAAATTCCCGATCGTTTTCGTATCCGATTGCGAGTTCTGTTCTCAAACCGAGTTGGAATCAACATCTAAAAAATCGTAACTCGGATAGCCTACCTTAAAACGGCCATAACTTTCGCATACGAACTCGAAATCGGGCGATTTTTTTTTTCAAATTCATCTACGCGAAATTTCGCATCTGATTTTCCACCGCGTAGACGCGTTCGGAGAAAATAGATTGCCCAAATTCCCCTCGGAAGATAGGCTATCCGGCCTCCGAAGTTTTAGCACGAATTTTAAAGAATCTTCTTGATTTTCTATAGGCCGCATATTACATCCAATTGAGCTGCAAATTTGTGTGCTTCCTATATTTGTGCTACTGAGTAAAGAAAAATTATCCAAAAAATATTACAAAAAAGAAAAAAAATAGTGAAGAGCACGCATATTAAAACAATTGGCCTATACCACTTGGTGCTGTTTGTTTGGTTATATCATTCTGTCTTTCTTTTGCCTTGATACTTCCTTGTGTTGTGCTAGGCTCTAGGGCACTCAGTTGACCAACAACAGTTTCCTACATTGAATACTTATTCAACTTTGTTTAGCTGTTAACGATTTTCGGCTTATTAGCCACCATATTGTGCCATCCAAGCTCCACCTTTCTCTTGAGCATAACAGGTACCTTTGCAATCACCCCACGCTTCATTAGTTCATCTCACCGTCCACACCACCTGCTGTGTCGTAAGAACACTTGTAAGAGCGTGGTAAGACGCTTGAGCGAGAGAGATTGTTTTCTTCCACCTTCCACATTGTCATTGTAGTTGATAGGGATAACATTTTTTTTGTTGTCTTTTGTTTCCTACTAACAATGGCAGGAGAAGAAAATAATGACGAATGTGTTCAACATGTTGAGTTACGTGATATGTTCGCCAAATACAACGCAGCAACGGAGGAGTCATTGGCGAACTTGACTCGCCAATTGGATGACCTTGCTCTTCGGATGAATACTTTTGAGGCTCGGTTGCCTCTCGCTGGAAGACAAGAAGACAATGCTTATGATGAACTGGAAGATCACAGTAATCAGCCAAGACTGCCACTTTATCGTCGAGGTATGGGAGGTAATAATCATAACAATTATAACCGCCCTCCTGATGATCCTTTTGCTAAAGTGAAATTTACTATACCCTCTTTTTCTGGTGCTTATGATGCTGAGGCTTATCTTGATTGGGAGATGACAGTAGAGCAAAAAATTAATTCCCATTTTGTTCCTGAACAACATAGAGTTCGTCCAGCCACTAGTGAGTTTAAGGACTTTGCTATCATATGGTGGAATGAACTTGTTAAAACTAGAACTGACCCTCCAACATGGGATAGATTAAAGGAAGCTATGCATGTTCGATTTGTTCCTCCATCTTTTCAGCGGGACCTTCGCAAAAAATTGCAGCGTTTAGACCAAGGTAACATGTCCGTAGAGGAGTATTATCAAGAGTTACAAAAGGGTATGCTGCGTTGTGGGGTAGTAGAGGACATGGATGATAAAATAGCTCGTTTTTATGGGGGGTTGAGGCGTGAAATTCAGGACATTGTTGATTACAAAGAATATGATACTGTTAACAGATTGTTTCAACTTGCTATGTTGGCAGAAAAAGAATTGCAGGGCCGACAACAACAGCAACAACGCACAAGGAGCAACTTCACGCCGCGTGCAGCAACTACACCATCCAAAACAGCACCATCTTCGCCCCCCCCCCCCCCCCCCCCCCCCCCCGTGCAGCGACTACACCACCCAATGGCGGCCAACGAACTATACCTGCTGCTCCACCTTCTCGCGTGCCGGAAGGCAGCAAGGCGACATCATTCAAGCCTTCGTCGTCCACTCCTTCTACGGGTCGTACTTCCGACATTAAGTGTCACCGCTGCCAGGGACTTGGTCATATGATGAGAGATTGCCCGAGCAAACGAGCATACATAGCACGCGACGATGGCGGGTATGATAGTACTTCGGATGTTGAAGATGAATATTCTCTTGCTACTGACTTTACAGATCCAAATGACAAACACACCGAAGAAGAGGTACTTGGTACAGCGGCGACGGAGAACTATAGGAGCATCATTGTGCAGTGTGCCTTGAGCTCCAAAGTGGAGACCGACGACAAGCTACAACGACACAACCTCTTCCACATATTTCTCGTCGTCAAGGACTGCCGTGTACACACTATAATTGATAGAGGTAGCTGCAATAACTTGGTAAACACGGACGTCGTCAAGAAACTTGGTTTGACAACAAGAGCACACCCTCATCCGTACCACATTCAATGGTTCAACAACAGCGGTAAGGTTCGGGTAATACAAACAGCGAGAATCCATTTTTCAATTGGTTCATACCATGATTTTGCTGATTTTGATGTTGTTCCTATGGATGCTTGTTCTCTTTTATTGGGTCGTCCTTGGAAATTTGATACATATGCTATTCATCATGGTAGAACCAATAAATATACTCTCATGCATAAGGGAAAGAAAATCACTTTGCTCCCCATGACTCCTGCTGAAATTGTGCATTTTGAGAAGAGTAAAATTCGTGAGGGCAAAGCAACTAAATTAGAATCTGAAAAACAGCAAGTTATTAAGTTAAAATCACCATCATTGCTCGCAACTAAATCTGAACTTGCTGATTTATTCGATGCTAAGGGGATGTGCTATGCTTTAGTTTGCAAAGAAGCCATGTTTTCACTTCATGAATTGTCTATTGCATTGCCCCCTGCTGTTGCTAAACTTTTGAAGGAGTTTGAGGATGTGTTTCCCTCCGAGATACCCCCTGGTTTACCACCGATGAGAGGCATTGAACACAAGATCGATTTGATTCCAGGAGCAAGTTTGCCAAATCGTGCAGCATACAGGGCAAATCCACAAGAAACTAAGGAAATTCAGCGACAAGTCCAAGATCTTTTAGACCGCGGGTACATTCGTGAAAGCCTTAGCCCTTGTTCCGTTCCTGTTCTTTTGGTTCCTAAGAAAGATGGTAGTTGGCGCATGTGTGTTGATTGTCGAGCGATTAATAACATCACCATTCGATATCGTTATCCTATTCCTCGATTAGATGACATGCTTGATGAATTGAGTGGTGCTATCATCTTCACAAAAATTGACTTGCGTAGTGGTTACCACCAAATTAGAATGGCACTAGGAGATGAATGGAAAACTGCATTTAAAACCAAGTTTGGACTTTATGAGTGGTTAGTCATGCCTTTTGGTTTAACTAATGCACCCAGCACCTTTATGAGCATTAATGAATGAGGTTTTACGTGCTTTCATTGGACAATTTGTGGTGGTTTACTTCGATGATATCCTCATTTACAGCAAGTCATATGATGAACATCTTGATCATTTATGTGCTGTTTTTACTGTTTTGAGAGATGCACGTTTGTTTGGTAACCTCGAAAAGTGCGTTTTTTGCACCAATCGAGTCTCGTTTCTTGGCTATGTCGTTTCCTCGCAGGGAATTGAGATGGATGAGGCAAAAATTGAAGCAATCACCAGCTGGCCAGCCCCAACTACCGTCATACAGGTTCGTAGTTTTCTTGGTCTTGCAGGATTTTATCGGCACTTTGTGCGGGATTTCAACACCATTGCAGCACCTCTACATGAGCTAACGAAGAAGGGAGTTCCATTTCGATGGGGCGAACAGCAGCAACAAGCTTTTGATGCTCTCAAATCGAAGCTTACACAAGCACCATTACTACAACTTCCTGATTTTGACAAGACCTTTGATCTAGAATGCGATGCAAGCGGCATTGTTATTGGAGGCGTTCTCATACAAGGAGGTAAACCCGTTGCTTTCTTTAGTGAAAAACTTCATGGTCCTTCTCCGAATTATTCCACTTATGATAAGGAATTGTATGCCTTAGTCCGTGTATTACAAACTTGGCAACATTATCTTTGGTCTAAGGAGTTTGTCATAAATTCCGATCATGAATCATTGAAGTATCTTAAGTGTCAAACCAATCTGAATAAACGACGTGCTAAATGGATTGAGTTCATAGAGTTGTTTCCATACATCATTAACCATAAGAAAGGGAAGGAAAATATCATTGCCGATGCATTATCTAGGCGTTATACCATGCTGTCCCAACTTGATCATAAAATCTTTGGTTTGGAAACAATTAAAGCATTATATCCTACTGATTTGAACTTCAAAGATGCTTTTGAAAATTGTAGAGAAGGAAGAACTTGGAATAAATATGTGCTGCGAGAGGGTCTCCTCTATCGTGCTAACAAGCTATGCGTTCCAGCTAGCTCCGTTCGTCTATTGCTTTTGCAGGAAGCACATGGAGGAGGTTTGATGGGACATTTTGGAGTGAAGAAAACTGAAGACGTGCTGTCCACACACTTCTTTTGGCCAAAGATGAGGCGTGATGTCGAGCGCTACGTGTTACGATGCACTACTTGCAACAAAGCTAAGTCTCGCCTTAACCCACATGGTCTTTATATGCCTCTTCCTGTTCCTAGTGTACCTTGGGAGGATATTTCTATGGACTTTGTTTTGGGATTGCCTAGGACTAAGAGGGGGAGGGATAGTATTTTTGTAGTTGTTGATCGTTTTTCCAAAATGGCACACTTTATACCTTGTCATAAGAATGATAATGCCTCACACATTGCTGATTTATTTATGACGGAAATTGTTCGTTTACATGGTGTGCCAAATACCATTGTTTCTGATCGTGATGCAAAATTTTTAAGTCATTTTTGGAGAACTTTGTGGTATAAATTGGGAACCAAGTTGCTGTTTTCAACTACATGTCACCCACAAACGGATGGACAAACTGAGGTAGTTAATCGTACTTTATCCACTATGTTACGGGCTGTCTTGAAAACAAATTTGAAGTTGTGGGAGGAGTGTTTACCACATATAGAATATGCTTACAACAGATCCGTTCACTCCACGACAAAGGTAAGTCCATTCCAGGTAGTGTATGGTTTCAATCCCCGTGCTCCTATTGATTTACTACCTTTGCCTCCTTCTGAAACTATAAATTTGGATGCTACACAACGATCTGAATTCATTCTTAAGATGCATGAAACTACAAATAAAAATATTGAAATGATGAATGAGAAGTATAGGATTGCAGGTAGTAAAGGTAGAAAAGAAGTAAAACTTGAACCGGGCGATTTGGTGTGGTTACATTTGAGAAAAGAGCGATTTCCCGACTTGCGAAAATCTAAACTTATGCCACGAGCTGCTGGTCCTTTTAAGATCGTTGAAAAGATTAATGATAATGCATATAATCTTGAATTGCCTCCCGATTTTGGGGTTAGTCCTACATTTAACATTTCATATTTGCGACCGTACTTGGGAGAAGAAGATGAACTTGAGTCGAGGACGACTCTAATTCAAGAGGGGGAGGATGACGAGGATATCACAACAGCGGAGGCGCGCATTGAACTGCAAGGACCAATCACAAGAGCACGGGCACAATTATTAAATCAGCAGGTGAATTCGTTCTTAACTTCTTTTGCATGTGAGTTTGAGAATAGATTGCTATGTGATGATTTAATTGTTATTAGGAATAATGGAGAAGATCAACAAGTGAAGGAAGGAGGCCTTGGGAGCGTGGAGAACCACCTGGGACGTCCACAAGTAGATGGAAACAGTTTACAACTCGGACTCGAGTTCAACTCGGAGTCCAGGAGCAGTCCAGCTTAAAACAGACGCCCAGGAGGCATACGGACTCCGTTTTCGACGTTCTACATATGCACGGAAAGAGGAGAAGATAAAATTTCCAATGGTTCTGGTCCCACATCAAAATTCCTCCGGAGTCATTAGGAATCGTCGAAACAAGTCGAGTCCAGATTTCTGTCCGGTGCTGCGCCACCGAATCGGGCCTTTGGGCCTTGTATCCCGTAAGAGTCCATTAGGACGCGTCTAATCGTGTTTTGGTCGAACCCTAGCCTATAAATACTGCAGCCGCCGGTCATATTCGGTGGGTTTTGCTTAGATCAATAAAATCGCCGTTCTACGGTTTGTGAGACCCCAATTTCGCGATTTCCGATCGTGTCTTCTACGTTCTTGCTCGTGTTCTCGATTGCACTTGCAGGGATTAGCCTTCTTGGCGAGGTCAAGCGTGTGCAGCACGGTTGATAACCAACGGAGCCGTGGTGTAGTGATTGCAGGGGTACTCGAATCGCTCGAGTGCCGCGGATCATCAACGTCGAGTTCTCCACCCCAATCGACATACCTTTCGGAAGATCGGGCCTAAACCTACTCATCAATGACCACGAGGTGGTGAAGCTCATCCTTAGAGCTTTCATGCCTCACAACGTCACCTTATGCTCAATGATTAGAGAAAGCCCCGAATACAAGAGAATGACTCCAGATGAGCTACTTGGAAAAATCATCAATTTCGAGATGATGGAAAAGCAAGCGAAGCATGTCAAGGAAATTGCCGACCTCACCTCAGCAAAGAAGAAACGGGTTGCTTTGAAGTCCACCCTCAAGCCCTTGTCTAAAGAAGCGCGAGAAGCACAACTAGAAGAAGATGGTGATGATGAGAGCAGTGACTTGGATGAAGATGACATGATATTATTTATGAAGAAATTCAAGAAGATGATGAAGAAGAGACAAGGTGCTAAATCAAGTGAAGGAAAATACAAGGAAAGATCAAAGCCAAAGTTGAGGTGGGCATGCTATAATTGTGGTGAGTATAGCCACTTTATAGTTGATTGCCCATATGAAGAGAACAAGAAGAAAACCAAAGAAGCAAAGCCTCAACCAAAGAAGTTCTTAAAGAAGAAGAAACAAGCCGAACAAGCGCACATAAGGAAAGAGTGGGACTCAAATGATGATTCCTCATCATCATCAGAAGAAGAGATGGCTAGCATAGCCATCGAAAAGACATCCAAGAAGTCCACTCTCTTCCCTACTCTCGGCGCATGGAAGGGGAACGACACTTGCCTCATGGCAAAGGAAGGTAAACACAAGGTAACAACAAGACCCTCTTCCGTGCATTCCTATTCTAGTGATAGCGACATTGCTAGCGATAATGAGGATATGCTCATTGGACTAGATAAGAAAACTGCCACAAAAATGAAATTTTTGCTTGATCAACTTGTTGAAAAGGAGAGGTTGATACATCGTCAAGAAGACATGATTATCTCCCAAAAGAAGGAATATGTCAAACTTGACAAGCTTCTAGAACTCGAAAAGGAGCGAAACAAGTCACTAGAGCTTGAATTAGCTTCAAGCAAGGAAACTTACTTGGAGTTAAGCGACTCAAATGCTACAATCAAGGAAGAACTTGCTAACCTAATCAAGGTTAACAAGATCCTTTAGGTGCAAGTTGAGTCACTCAAGCAAGGTGACCCTTCATCATCTTCAAGTTCACCTTCTCAACCCATTAAAATTGAAGTTGCCTCTACTTGTACATGTGGTAAAGTTGACACCAGTTTGAAAGACAAGTCAACCTCTACCAAGGACAAACATCCTTCACAAAATGGCATATTTGACGAGAAAGATCAAATATGCACGTAGTGCATACTTGGTCACAAGACCTCAAAATGTCAAATATGGCATTGGTTACTCTTATGGTGAAAAGCAACAACCTAGAAGCCATAAGAATAACAAGGATAGCGATGTCTTTGTAAAGGGAAGACTCTTTCAAACTGGAAAATCAAAAGATAATGAATACAACACGAATGATCATCGGACTAGTCCGGTCGGGGTCCGGACAAGTCCGGTCCTCCGGACAAGTCCGATCTCCCAGACTGGTCCTGTGTATAAACAACAACAATTGCTATTTAGAACTTTTGATGCATCTTATGTCTTAATGAGAAGTAATTATGGAAAAGTTTATGCTCATTATGTTGGGCCATGCGATGGGAACACCAAGTCTAATGTGTGGGTGCCCAAATCCCTTGTGACTAACCTAAAAGGACCCAAGCAACCTTGGGTACCTAAAACCAAGACATAATTTGTTTTTGCAGGCATATTCCTCTGGTGGATCCAAATGGGTGCTAGACAGTGGCTGCACCAACCATATGACCGGAGAAAGAAGGATGTTCATTGAATATGAAGCAAATGAGGATCCAAGCGAGGGCATCTATTTTGGAGACAATAGTCAAGGAAAGGTGCTCGGTCCCGGTAAAATTGCCATATCACCACAGAACACTCTTTCTCATGTATTACATGTTGATTCCTTAGATTATAACCTGCTGTCCATATCTCAATTATGTGACAAAGGTTATAATTGCTTGTTCACTAACGAGGGTGTGACTGTCTCTAGGAGGAGTGATGGTTCCATTGCTTTCAAGGGTATGTTAAAGGTAAAGCTTTATCTTGTTGACTTCAACAAGGATAAAGCCGAACTTGACACATGCTTGATTGCAAAGACCAACATGGGTTGGCTGTGGCATAGACGGCTAGCGCATGTTGGTATGAGGAACCTTCAAAAACTCCTCAAGGGCGATCACATCCGAGGTTTGAAGTATGTTATTTTTGAGAAAGACAGGCCTTGTAGTGCGTGCCAAGCCGGGAAGCAAGTTGGAGCACCTCACGTCATGACTACAACAAGACCGCTCGAGCTACTTCACATGGACTTATTTGGTCCAATTGCCTACATAAGCATCGGCGGTAACAAATATGGTTTAGTAGTTGTTGATGATTTTTCTCGCTTCACTTGGGTTTTCTTTTTACATGATAAGTCAGAAACACAAGGAATACTCAAGAAGTTCTTCAAGCGAGATCAAAATGAATTCTCATTGACAATCAAGAACATTCGAAGCGACAACAACACGGAGTTCAAGAACACACAAGTGGAGGAGTACCTAGATGAAGAAGGCATAAAACACGAGTTTTCAGCTCCTTACTCCCCTCAACAAAACGGAGGTGCCGAAAGAAAGAACGGAACCCTCATAGAGATGGCGAGAACAATGCTCGATGAGTACAAGACCTCGGATCGATTTTGGGTGGAAGCGATCAACACCGCTTGCCACGCCATAAATCGACTTTATCTTCATCGACTACTCAAGAAGACATCCTATGAGCTACTAACCGGTAACAAGCCTAATATTTCATATTTTCGAGTTTTCAGTTCCAAATGTTATACTTTGAACAAGAAGCCTAAGACTTCAAAGTTCGCTTGGAAGTACGATGAAGGTTTCTTGCTTAGTTATGATTCAAACACTTACGCCTATCGTGTCTACAACAAGACCTCCAGACTTGTCGAAGTAGCACGTGACGTAGTGTTTGATGAAACTAATGGCTCCCAAAAGGAGCAAGTTGATCCATGTGTGCTAGATAAAGAAGAAGCTCCTTGTCAAGCATTGAGAAGAATGATGTTAGGCAAAGTTCAACCACAAGAGCCACGTCTACATATGCATGAGGAAAATGAACCACAAGAGGAGACCAATAATCAAGGGGGAGCTTCCATACAAGATCAACCTCAAGAAAGTGAAAATGATCAACAAGTCAATGAGGGCAATCATTTAGGGGGAGAAGAAGATGATCATGAAGATTCAAGACAGCAAGTACCACACCCAGGAGTACACCAATGCATCCAAAGGGATCACCCAATCGACAACATCATTGGCAACATCCAAAAGGGAGTACCTACTAGATCTCGCATAGCTAATTTTTGTGAGCATTACTCGTTTGTGTCCTTTTTGGAACAACGCAGGGTTGAAGATGCATTGAAGGATCCGGATTGGGTAGTGGACATGCAAGAAGAACTCAACAATTTCAAAAGGAACGAGGTATGGGAACTAGTCAACACACCCAAATCCAACATCGTCGGCACCAAATGGGTCTTCCGCAACAAACAAGACGAAAACGGGGTGGTGACAAGGAACAAGGCACGACTTGTGGCCAAAGGGTATTCACAAGTCGAAGGTTTGGATTTCGATGAGACCTTTGCTCCCATAGCTAGACTTGAATCTATTAGAATATTACTTGCATATGCTACTCACCATGATTTCAAGCTCTATCAAATGGATGTGAAAAGCGCCTTCCTCAACAGACCAATCAAGGAGGAGGTGTATGTGGAGCAACCCCCCGGGTTTGAAGATGAAGAGTTCCCCGACCACGTATTTAAATTGTGTAAGGCTCTCTACGGCCTCAAACAAGCTCCTAGAGCTTGGTAGGAGTGTCTTAGAGATTTCTTAATTGAAAATGCTTTAAGATCGGTAAAATAGATCATACATTGTTTACAAAGAACTTTGATGATGATCTCTTTGTTTGTCAAATTTATGTTCATGATATAATCTTTGGTTCAACTAACAAATCTTTTTGTGAGGAGTTTAGTAAAATTATGACAAATAGGTTTGAGATGTCCATGATGGGAGAGCTAAAGTACTTCTCGGGCTTCCAAGTAAGGCAACAAAAGGAAGGGACGTTCATAAGCCAAACTAAGTACACTCAAGACATACTCAAGAAGTTTGGAATGAACAAGGCGAAGCCCATAAAGACTCCCATGGCAACGAATGGTCACTTGGATCTCAATGAAGATGGACCAAACGTCGACTAAAAGGTATATCGCTCCATGATTGGATCTCTACTCTATTTATGTGCATCTAGGCCATACATTATGTTGAGTGTATGTTTGTGTGCAAGATTTCAAGTCAATCCTAAGGAGTGTCACTTGACAGCCGTAAAAAGGATCTTGAGATATTTAGTTCATACACGCAACCTTGGTCTTTGGTATCCAAAAGGCTCCAAATTCAATCTCATTGGTTACTCCAATACAGATTATGCCGGATGCAAAGTAGATAGAAAAAGTACCTCCAGCACCGCCAATTCCTAGGTAGATCCCTAGTTTCTTGGTCCTCCAAGAAACAAAACTCCATTGCCTTATCCATAGCCAAAGCGGAGTATGTTGCAACCGGGAGTTATTGTGCACAACTCCTTTGGATGCGACAAACTCTAAGGGATTACGGTTACAATATGAATTGTATTCCACTCCTTTGTGATAATGAGAGTGTCATTAAAATTGCCCATAATCTTGTTGAGCACTCCAGAACAAAACACATAGACATCCGAAATCACTTCTTGAGAGACCACTCCATGAAAAGAGATATAGCCATTTCCCATGTCAACACTGAAAAGCAATTGGCCGACATATTCACCAAGCCACTTGATGAAAAATGCTTTTGCTAGCTTTGAAATGAAAACCCTAGAAATCTCTATTTTCTTCATTATTGATCGAATAGCCTAGCATCTCTCACTATATACATGCTTCCTTGATGTATTACATTGATGCTAAGATAGTTGTGCATTAGGAATCACCATTTGTCTCGTTGCTTAGGTTTTTGAGGATGAATACCGGACTAGTCCGGTCCATGCACGGACAAGTCCGGTCACCCGGACTAGTCCGTGCCTGTGCACCGGACTTGTCCGATTTTTCCGAACTCAAACCTAATCTTTCAATTCCTCAATGCAATTCCTTGTTATCCTTTCTCACCCATACCTTGTACAATCCATTCTCAGGGCATGTCTAACTCTCAAGATGAAGTTTCCGACTTTGAAGCCGAGATGGAACAAGAAGCTCCGCTTCGGTCCTCGACGAACCAAAGCAAGAAGCGACCTTCCGAGCCAGCCCCCTCTCCCCCTCAGTCTCAAAAGAGGGTGGCTCAATGAAAGGTGCCTGCTTCCAGGGCCTCCTCTGGTGGTGGCCCTAGCTTGGCAAGTGCCCGCCAAGCCAAGGGCAAGGGCAAGGGGATCGCAATGGGCCCGATTGGCCCCCTGAAGATGTCAGCTCTGAAGCAAGGGGCTCGGGACCCCACAGAAGAAAAGTTCAATGGGAAGGGCAGTGACTCAGCGGCTAACTTCCGCAATGTTGTTTGCTACAGCCGTCCGATGCAAGCTGTCGATGGCAGATTTTGGAGCAATTTCCATGTAGATTTCTACAAGTCTGTGTACCTCCCCATGAAGACACCTGTAGTGCGCAACCAATGGATTGATTGGGCACACTTTGAGAAGAAGGGCTGCTCACCGTTTGTTGAAAGTGGTGGAAGCAGTTGAGAGGCATGGCCTGAAGGATCTCTTTGCCTTCAGGAACAATTGGAATGATGAGGTCATCACACAATTCTTTGCAACTTGCCATTTCTCAAGTGATGATGAAGAGAGTGTTACTTGGATGACTCACGGATCCAAGTACAATATAACTTATGAAGGCTTTGCAAGCCTGCTACACCTTGACACCTCAAGCAATGACTGCTTAATCATACACAACATAGGTGTCGTTGAGACAAGATGAAATTCCTCTATGAGCCCAACTCCAAGTTCAACCCTCCCTCCACAAAGAACATGAAGCCTTTCTTTGTGGTCCTGAACAGAGTCTTGAGGAAGACAATTGCCCCCAAGGATGGGGATGCTGGGAGTGTGCAGGGCTATCTCCGAACCTTGATGAGGGTCATAAGCAAGGACCGCAAGTTTGATGTGGCTGACTATATCTGGAACGATATGGTCAACATCTCTTGCACACCCAACATGTCATGTGGCTATGCTCCGTATCTAATGTTCATGATTGAGAAAGTCACTGGCATAGAGTTCATCAAAGATGTGGAGCACCTTCCTTTGAGGCCCTAGATGCCTCAAAAGCTGAGCATTCAGGCTGCTCCATCTCCGGCCTCCAGTCCTGATGCTCCGACAAGAGCAAGTAAAGATGCCAGGGCTGCCCCTGCCACTAGGGCAGCTCCTCAAAAGGGATTTGCGAGTGGCATCTTCAAATACTTGGCTTCTATCTTTGCTTCCTGCAAAAAGGCCGAGGTGAAGGCCCACAAGCTTAACAAGAGAAGAAAGGAAGACATGAAGTATGTTAAGGCTAATGTGAAGCAAATTTGTCAAAAACTGGAGATCGAGCCCATTGGATATCCAGTTATCTCTGAAGATTCTGATTCTGATTACACTGAGCTCGGGCCCTTGACTCCCTCCGAGCTTGCCTATTTTGGCATTGGGGGCTCGAGTGGCTCCGTACCTCCTCCTCCTCCTCCTCATCAGCCCGAAGATGAAGATGAAGACGATGAGAGGATCGACAGCGAGGCGTGAAGACTTTAGGTCCCTCCTCTTCTTTTTTTTGGTGTCTTGATGCCTAAGGGGGAGAGATTGAGGGGGAGTCTTAGGTCTTAGGTCTTAAGCTGTAGGATGCGAGGAGAAAGCTTCCTTTGTGCTTTTTGTCTATTTTGTGGGTTGTAAAACTTTTACTATGCTCTTATGATAATTATGGTCCTGTGATGCAACATTTTGAACTACTTGTCAAGTAATTGATGAAATATGTGATTTTGCTCCTAGAATGACATATATGCTTGTTGTTGGTATGTTAATGTCAATTATGTCATTCTCTTCATGATTATTGTTTCAATGCACTTAGTTATGCATCCCACCATAAAGAATGCCCATATGGATCATGTTTTCATTGCTTGATGTATTTTAAACTCATATGTGCACACTTTATGAAAATCTAAACTTTTATCATATTTTGTGAAATCTCAATTGGTTGTCATCAATCACCAAAAAGGGGGAGATTGAAAGTGCATCTAGGAATACCTTGTGGGTTTTGGATGATTTATGACAAGCAAATGAGATCCTAACCACTTTGTTGAGATAAGCACAGGTTTTAATGTGAAAATAAGCAAAGTGTCAAAAAGAAGGGAGAATGAAGAGCAATGTGGAAAAGAGCTCAAGGAACAAGTGTAGTAGATCATTGTGTATGGAGTGTGTTAAGGAAACACACCCCAAGAGCTCAAACACAAATAAACACACACATTGCACAAATTTATACAGGACCGGACTAGTCTGATTATCACCGACTAGTCCGATATCACTCTACACAAGATCGGACAAGTCCGATTCACACCGGACTAGTCTGATATCTCTCTGACTAGAATCGGACTAGTACTCCTTAGTGTGGACTAGTCCTCAAAACACTTCACAAGCTGCACAAAATTGGACAAGTCCGGTCACACAACGGACTAGTCTGATATCATTCTGATCTAAATCGGACAAGTCCGATATTGGCACGGACTAGTCCGAAAACCCTATGATCTAAATCGGACAAGTCCTCCAAGTGCGGACTTGTCACCCAATTCACTTAGAGTTTCACTCATATGAACAAGTTCGATGATTATCAGACTAGTCCAAAGATTTCCAAAAGCGAAATCGGACAAGTCCGCTCTTAGCCGGACTAGTCCGATATTTTGGGACACTTAGGGTTTGCTACACACAGCACACTGGACTAGTCCGATCTTCCTAAACCCTAACGGTCACTTTTAGAAACCCCATATAAATAGATGTGCACGACCCAACTTTAATAATACTCGAACCCTTGCGCCGTCACACCTCCCAAGAGCCTCAAAACACATCTCTCCACGACATCAAAAGACAAAAAGATGAATCCCTTGAGGATACACTTTGGAACATTGGAGAGACACGATTCATCACTCATTGAGCTCTTGGTTTGATTCGGTCGGTACCCTGCGTACCGGATACCCCTTGGGACTGCAAAGAGTGCAAAGGAACTCCTCCTATCAGTGTTGAAGACCTCCGAAGGCCCCACGTGTCACTCAGAACCGGACCTGCCTCCCTTCTTTGGTTAATCCTAGTGCCGCCACATGTATCATAAAACCGGAGCTACATTCCATACATGGGAAAGCTCCGGGTTGGATACTCGTGTGGCACCCCCGGACCTAACCCCCGACAGAGGGAAGCTCCGGTACCGACACGTGTACAATAGCACCGGACCTACTCGTCCAAGATTGTAAGCTCCGGAGCTGCCACGTGTCCAACCGCCGTACCTTCAACTTCAACAGACGGGTTGGTGGACCTCCAACGGCTCGGACCTTCAAGGAACAATTAAAGCTTCAAGACCCGATTATGTGTCATTAATGATATCCTAATGACACACGATTAAAGGACCCTTAATACCAGTAACACCACCATCAAGGGGCGTTACCACGTTATTAAGGATAATTAAGTACATTAATTGTATATTAAGCATCAGTAACCACCAGGGCCACATGTCGGGCCAGGCTAACGATGTAACGACCAGTCCTTGTACTATAAAATGACTGGTCGAGCGATACACTGAGGGACTTACACACACGTCCACACACGTGCTCGGGACACACATGTCCACACACGCGCTCAAGACACTCTAGTCTCTGACACTCTAGCGCTCAAACGCTCAATACAACAACGCACACCCGTGGAGTAGGGTATTACACTCAGGTGGCCCGAACCACGTAAATCCTTGTGTCAACTTATCATCTTGTTCTGAATCTCTGCGCGCCCACAACTGAACTACAAACTCCACGGGCTGCCAACGGTAGTACCGGGAGAATTGCCGGAATCACACTCCGATAGTTGGCGCGCCAGGTAGGGGGTGCCTGAGATTCAAACATGGTAAACTCTGTTGCTGGATCATCCAACGGTAACCATGTTGAGCAACCTGCTGGAGGCAATCCCTCCAACATGCAGCAGCCAGCAGGTGTTGTTGCTCTAGTAGGAGTCATGCCACCACCGCAACCATCTGCCCCGGCGAATCAAGCTGGACGTCGAGACGGGGCGTTCGTGTTGGTCACAGCATTAGTAAACAACAACCCCGAACACGCGATTAATGCTGCGCATGCTCTTCTTCAATGTCCACCACCTCCAGGGGCACCCAAGGGTGCGATGGAGCAGTGGAGAGCTGATGTGGAACATCTGGTTGCAGCAGCAGTCGATGGCATCAACAATCAAGGTCCCCCCCCTCGGGTCGGGCCCCATCGCAGCATCGAACTTTGTCAGGTAGACTTGGTCTGCACACTTTGCAGCCCAGGAGGCGTGCTACGTCTCAACAGGCGACGTCGCTGCTCTCCGGGGCGCAACGTACTCACACGGTAACGACGCTTTCGACTCATGACCTCCGGGCGGAACTCGATCGTCGTTACCGTCAACAGGACGGCTGCGTCCACATTGAGCATGCTCGCGGGAGGCGAGAGGCTCGGGACAGTCCTGCTCCTGAGGGAGTAGGAGGAGGTTGTTCTGCCTTGTCCATGCATCTATGCATGGTCAGATGACCGCAAAAGTTCCGGCCTCACCTGCTGGAGAAATTTGACGGGACTGTCAATCCCGCTTAATTTCTCCAAATTTATTCCACCGCTATCCTTGTGGCTGGGGGAAATGAGACTGTGATGGCCAATTATTTCCCTGTAGCTTTGACTGGGACCGCCAGGTCTTGGTTCATGAGCCTTCCGCCTGACTCCATCAACAGTTCCGCGGAGTTGTGCCAACAGTTCACTGCCAACTTCGGGAGCTCATACACCCGAACTGGCACAGAACTGAACCTTTTTGCTGTCAAGCAAAAAGGGGGAAGTTCCTGCGATCCTTCATCCAGAGGTTCTCCCAGGTACGAAATACCATTCCTTCTATCTCAAGCGCCTATGTTATTGTGGCATTTAGACAGGGCGTTCGAGACAAGAAGATGCTGGAGATGCTGGCGACCAAGGAAATCACTAGCGTCACGGAACTCTTCGCTTGGCAGACAAGTGTGCCAAGGCTATGGAGGGCTGTGAAATGCACTCCCAACCACCTTTGGAGGACAACTAAAAGTCCTCCAAGGGTGAAGCCGCTACCTCAGGGAGTGGCAAGAAGAAGAAAATGTCCAACATCAAGAAGAAGTTGTCGGCCGACACACTCACTGCAGCCGCTGCTGCAGCTCCGGGTGGCTGGGGGCCACGCCCCGAGAAACGACCTCGACCGTCGTCTGAAGACGGTGGCAGTTCCAAGATGTGGTGTCCCATACACAAGATGAACAGCCACAACCTGGAAGGATGCCGAGAGGTCCAAAACCTTGCCGAGCGCTACAACAAGCGCCAGGAAGAAGTTCCTTTCCATCAAAGGGAAGGAAAACAAAAAGTCAACAAAGCTCCGGCTGAAGAGGAGTTAGGCTTTCAGGACCCTAAAAAGGTCTTGAAGGCTGTTTAAACCTCCGTTGACGATGACTCTAACGTCTCTGACAACGAGCGCCGGAAGACCAAGAACACCATCTTTGGTGGTTCGTGGGACATCACCTCCTGCTGTGTCCTCAAGACAATGCGGCAGTACATGGCCTCTGTAGCTCCCACCGCTAGGGCGGAGCCTCACCGGAAGTGGTTGGACACTGCCATCACTTTTGATGCTTCGGATTGACCTTAGAACATGATCGGAGCTGGCCAACTTCCATAGATAGTATCCCCGACCATCAAAAACATCCAGCTCCACCATGTAATGGTGGACGGAGGCTCGGGGCTGAACCTCATAAGCTTCGAGGCCTTCGTCAAGCTTTAGCTCTGACCTTCAGATCTTCGCCCCTCCCGACTTTTCTCCAGAGTAGGTCCGGGGGCCATAACTCCACTCGATGCTATTACTCTCCCGGTGATCTTCGTAACCCGGGAGAATTACAGGACCGAGAAGTTGATCTTCGACGTGGCGCAAATCAACTTACCATTCAACGCCATCTAGGGCAGGTCAGCTTTGTACAAATTCATGGTTGCTGCTCATTATGGCTACCTGGTGTTGAAGATGCCAACACCCTCAGGCGTTCTCCAGATCCGCAGAGATCGCACCGTCGGAGTTACTGCTCTGGAAGAACTCCACGCGCTTGCTACAACGCAGGAGGAAGAATCCAGAAAGGAGCAAGCTCTGAAGCCTCCGAGCATTCGTCATCGAGGATCAACCTCCGCACCTCGTGTGCAACCAAGCAGCAACACCGACATTCCCGTCAAAGTCATCCAAATCGGTTCCGATACTGCTCAGACCACCCATATATCGGGAGGTCTTAGTGACAAATAGGAACTCGCGCTCATCACTTTCCTTCGGGCCAATGTCGACGTGTTTGCCTGGCAACCGTCACAAATGCCTGGGATCCCTAGGGAAGTGATCAAGCACAATCTGAGGATTTATCCCAACGCTCGGCCTGTACATCAGAAGCCTCGGAAGCAATCAGTAGAGCGACAAAACTTCATATGACAAGAAGTGAAGAAGTTGCTCGAAGCTGGATTCATCCGGGAAGTCTTCCACCCAAAATGACTGGCAAACCCAGTCGTCGTACCCAAGGCTGGCGGGAAGCTTCGGATGTGTATCGACTACACTACACGGAATAAGGCATGTCCAAAGGATCCATTCCCACTACCTAGAATAGATCAGATAGTGGATTCCACCTCCGGGTGTGAATTACTGTGTTTCCTAGACGCATATTCTGGGTATCATCAAATCAGAATGTCTAGGGAAGATGAAGAGCATACTTCCTTCATCACAGTAGATGGATTATACTGTTACACTGCCATGCCATTCGGTCTCAAAAACGCTACTTCAACATTTGTGCGTGCTATATACAAAACTTTTGGAGAGCTTATCCGAGACATAGTGGAAGTGTACATCGATGACATCGTCGTCAAGATCAAGAACAAGGAGTCATTTCTTGACACCTTGCAAGCTGTCTTCGACAAGTTGTGAATCACACGCACAAAGCTAAACCCAGACAAGTGTGTCTTTGGGGTGAGCTCCGAAAAGCTTCTTGGATTCTTGGTGAACCACCAAGGAATAGAGGCGAATCCGGTGAAGATTAAAGCTATTGAAGACATGCGACCACCAGCTCGCATCAAGGATGTCTAGCTGCCCTCAGCCAGTTCATTTCAAGACTAGCGGAACGGGCACTACCCTTCTTCAAGATATTGAGGAAGTCAGGACCATTCCAATGGTCTGAAGAAGCAGAAAGGGCATTCCAAGAGCTAAAGCAGCTCCTCACCATCCTACCAACTTTGGTAGCTCCGAACCCTGGTGAGCCACTTATGCTTTACGTTTCAACAACTGACGAAGTTGTTAGCATGGTCCTGGTTGCGGAAAGACCAGAACCATCCTCAGTTCAGGAATCTAGACCCCTCCGGGAGGGTTCGAAACTACCTGAAGGCGAGTCTGGGTCCCAGCCCCCAGACATAGATCCTCAAGGCAAGACACCGGAGGATCAACCTTCTTCAAATGAAGGAGTTACTGTTGCCGAACAAGAAGATCAGGACCCCTCCGGGAAGGTCCGGGTCACTTTAGAAGAAGCTCCGGGTTCCTCCAGCAGGAACCGAGAGGTCCCCGAGGAAGGTCCGGATCCCACCGTGGGGGGGGGGGGGGGGGTCCGGGTTGATGAGGAGGAAGATCCGGGCCCCTCCGGGAGGGTCCGAACAGTTCAATACCCAGTGTACTTCATCAGTGAAGTACTTCATGACGCCAAGACTCGGTACTTAGAGGTGCATAAGCTGCTCTACGCAGTACTTATTGCCTCTAGGAAGCTTCGCCACTACTTCCAAGCTCACAAGATTTCAGTGGTAACCTCTTATCCACTGTGTGCAATCTTGCATAACCCCAACTCTACTGGGAACATTGCAAAGTGAGCAGCAGAATTGGCCGAGTTCGATCTTGAATTCGTCCCAAGACAAGCGATAAAGAGTAAAGCACTGGCACACTTTGTGGCAGAATGGACCCCCTCTCCATCAAATCCTGGAGGCCCCAGTGAGCAGAAGCGGAACCCAAGGCTCCGGTCTTCACTGAGCCTCACTGGACTCTCTACTTCGACAGCTCCGTGAAGAAGCAGGGGGCCGGTGCTGGAATCCTTCTCCTCGCTCCGACCGGGAAGAAGGTCAAATACATGGTTCGCCTTGACTTCAAGGCAACCAACAACATGGCGGAGTATGAAGCACTAATCTATGGGCTCAAGGTGGCACTATCATATGGTGTCAAGCAGCTGTTGGTAAAGGGTGATTCGCAGCTAGTAATAAAACAAGTTAAAGGTGAATGCTGCTGCAACAACCCTCAGCTAGCTGCATACCTACTTGCGGTCTAGAAGCTTCAGAAGGACTTTGAAGTCCTTGATCACTGTCATATCCAGCATCTCAACAACGCTGAAGCTGACGAACTCTCAACGAAAGCTTCAACTGGAGCTCCGGCTCCCGATGGAACCTTCATTCGGAGATTGTCAAGACTAACAACTCAGCTTGCCAAACTAAGCGAAGGGGGCGATACCAGCACCTCGAAGCTGGCGGTCCCGATGGACCTGTTACCATGGTGTCCATCAAGGGTCGTAGGTGCTGCAGGAAGCTCCGAGCAACCCAGCACGCAAGACTCAGATGCTCAAGTTAGCTCCAATGCATGGATCTCGAAGATCCAGAGCTACTTGAAAGACAATATCCTTCCTAAAGACAATGTATCTGCTGACTGGATAGTCAGATTGGCTAAAAGATACACACTGGTAGAAGGGGATCTCTACCCGCGTGGTGCCAATAGCATCCTAATGCGGTGCATTACAAGGTAAGAAGGCTGCGAGCTTCTCCCAGAAATCCATGGAGATGAGTGTGGGAACCATGCGTCTTCCCGCACGCTGGTCGGTAAAGCCTTCCGGTATGGCTTTTACTGGCCCACAATACTCCAGGATGCAACCGAGCTAGTGAAGAAATGCAAAGCATGCCAGTTCCATGCGAAGCAAATTCACACACCAGCTCAACCTCTACAAATGATACCTCCTACATGGCCATTCACTGTGTGGGGGATGGATATCTTGGGATCTTTCCCAAGAGCCGTCGGAGGTTACAAGTTCCTGTATGTCGCCATCGGCAAGTTCACTAAGTGGTCGGAAGCAACTCCAGTTGTGACAATAAACAAGCAATCAACTATCAATTTCTTGCAGTCCATAGTATGCAGATTTGGAGTCCCAAACAAGATCATAACTGACAACGTGACCCAATTCACAAGCTCTGCATTCCAAGGATATTGCGAATACCTCGGCATTCAAGTCAGCTACGCTTACAAAGCTCACCCGGCAAGCAATGGCCAAGCTGAGAGAGCAAATGCAGAAATCCTAAAAGGACTCAAGACGCGCACATATGAGCGCCTGAAAAAACATGGAGCCAACTGGATTGAAGAGCTTCCGCCCACCTTGTGGGCAAACAGGAAAACTCCAAACCGGTCAACTGGAGAGACACCCTTCTTCCTGGTGTACGAAGCTGAAACAGTCCTTCCTCCGGAGATCACCTTGGGGTCGTTCCTGGTCCGGACTTTTGACGAAGCCATGCAGGACCAACTCCGGCGTGAAGACCTTGACCTCGTCGAAGAGGGAAGGTGCCGAGCAGCTGTTCGAAATGCACGATATCGCCAAGCGCTCCGACGCTACCATCAAAGGCATGTGCATAACAGACAGCTCAAGGAAGGCGATCTGGTGCAACGGAGAATACAAACTCGAGAAGGGTTAAACAAACTCTCCCCCAGCTGGGAAAGACCCTTCTGAGTGATCAAAGTATCCCGTCCCGGATGCGTTCGCTTGGCAACCGAGGATGGGACACCGCTCCCTAATCCTTGGAACATTGAGCACCTCCGTAAGTTCTATGCTTAATATCACGGAGGTGAGTCTGTAGTTACATAAAATGTATGTTATAGCGTCATTGTACAAAGTCGGGTAGCCCCTCTGGGGGAACAGCCGGACCTTTCCCGAAAGGTCCGCAAAGTTCAAGCAACACTTGACACAGTCTCAGAACTAAAAGTGTAGCTAGCTACCTTGGGTCAAACGAGAAATGCAACACACTTAGCCTGGTTCCGTACCCTAAGAGTGTACTTGTTTTCCCTGTACCCCGAACCTATAATGAAAGACATCATTATGTGATAACAGACTCCACGTGCATTTATTTTTTACAGGCTCATTCTTTTTTTATTTTTCTCTTTCTTGTCTATAATAAAGTTGTGCAATCCTTAAGAAACTTTAGATCAAACAATTCATATATAATTCAAGTTGCATTGTTAAAATCTTTCGGGTCTTAACATTGTTGAATGGCCTACTCGCCTGAACGTCGCCAAGCCAATCTAGGTCCGGAGTGTGCTATCGACTTAGCCTGGTCCTGCACCCTAAGTACGCCGCTCTACCTACACCCTGACAGGCCTGAGTAAGGTGAGTCCAGAAAATGATTAGACCTGGAGAAAACAAACAAATGCGCTTGATTGTATACAAAATTTCTGTCGATCTAAAATTTCTTTCAGGAATAGTAAGCCGCAATTGAGTTATAGATAGGAAATGGATTTTACTGTTTTTCTTGACTTCAGTATGCAGGAAAAATAAAAATATCGTGATGATGGTGGACAATGCCGGAGCTATCAAAGCTCCAACACCCCCCAAAGGAGATCACCGTCGATGTTTTAAACATTGATAGTGAGCGTTGCCCGAGCTATCAAGTTCCAACGAATCAAGGGGGCCATCCGTCAACGTGAAGAAAAGATGGTGGAAGAATACTCCCTGCTGTCGAACCTCTACGTGCTGAAAGTGGTCGATGCAGGAGCTACCAAGCTCCGACAACCCTAGAGGACTTGCTATCAATGCTCCACGTGTTGATGGTGGCCGCTGCCGGAGCTACTAAGCTCCGACGGTGATCGTTACTGGAGCTACTAAGCTCCGACAACCTCAGGGGCCTCTACTATCGACGTAACAAGACTTCGGACCCACATTCTACAAGTTTGAAGCACTCAAGTCTTCAACAAAATGCTACATACTTTTGGTACATGTTCACAATCAAATTGTGTACATCTACCGGGGGGCCAAGCGAGACAAAGGTTGAAGACAAAAAATGGAATTCATAAAATTCTTGGATTTCATTCATTTGAGGACAAGAGATTACAAAATTGAGGAAAAGAAGAGAAGATACAAGTGGGAGATACAAAGAGAAAGTCCTAAGTCCTATGGAAGAATGCGGTGACTTTCTGGGCAACCACCAACACGCTGGCTTTGGCGGCATCTCCCTCTCCGTCGATGGGGCCTTCAAGCACCGGGTCTAGTGGGAAATGAGGATCCCGACTTGTGTAGCACGTCAGCATGTACTCTGCGACGTTGTTTGCCAGGGATTGTCCTTCGGTTTCCAACTGGTCCACGATGACATTGCCCATCTTGTTGAGCTTGTTTCCTGCTGAGCTCAACGCCTGCAATGCCTGGTCCAGCTCCGACTCCAGATCGTCCGGACGCACGGGAGTAGAGCCCAGCGACGTCAGCGCGTCATTGGCTTTGCCCAAGAAGTCCCATACTTGTTGGGACTCTGCAACCCTTGAGCCTCGCACCTCTTCCAGGGACCTTTTGGTCGCCGCAAGCTCCGAACCCTCCCGGGCAAGGCACTCGACCTCTTTGGCGTGCTGATGAATCTTTTCAGCAACTTGCCTTTCGAGTTTGGCAAGCTCCTCTTCCTGAACGTGTATCTTGTTCTGGCGTTCGACTAGGTCTTTCTCCTGGCCCCGCACTTTCTTCTCCCTGGCAGCAACTTCATTCTCCCTCTTGGTGAGGTCCTATCCCCGCTGCCAGGCTTTCTTCTCCCCGCTCTCGCAGCGCTCCTCCAGCTTCTTGGTGCGCTCCGCGAGGCACTTGTCACCCAGAGTCAGCCTCTGAGTAAACTCCTCTTCCCTCTTCACGAGGTCATCCCGCAGCTCTAGGAGTTTTTGCTCTTCATCTTTGAGCTTTTTCTCCCGCTCCTCAAGAGCCTCTCGGCGCTTGACGAGGCTATCGTGGATGGCGCTGAGCTTCTCTTGGCTATCATTTGCTGCTTCATTAGCAGCCACGACCTGTTCATGGATGGCCCGGGACTGGTTGTCGAGGGATCGCACCATGCTTTCCCTCTCATCCAGCAGCTGACCCCAGTACTCCAACTGGGTCTTCTCCCTTTTCACCCACTCCTTGTCGTCGGCCAGCCTCGTCTGCGCCAGCTTGGTCTCGAATTGGAGCCGGTTGCGCCACCTCCTAAGGGTTTAGCGCTCCTCCTCTAGGGCCTTGCTGTCGTGGTAAAAGGCCATCTGAACCTGACAAAGGCTGGAGCAGGCGTGGTCGATAGATAACGACAGGGGGATTGGCTCCGGACCTATCGGTGTCCTCTCGGCTAGCTTCAGCGGGTTCTCCATAACAAAAATCGGGTCCCACTCTACAAGAGCGGTCCCCTGAGCTTCCGCAGCACTAGGGCCACCCTCTGGGATAGCCTCAGTCGTCGACGAGGAAGGTCCTGCAACATAAGCTTCTACCTCTGGAGTCGGCTCCGAAGGTCCTGCCACCAGATCATCAGCAACTGGTCCCTCAGGCAGAGGAACAGTCGCTTCGTCTTGGCACCCTGCCTTAGGCGCGAGTACCTCTAGAACCACCACCTCCGGGGCAGGCGTTGAAGATTCGGCCGGGGCAGAGGCCACTTCCGGCTCTGATGCTGGTGCCTCCTCCACCGCCGGTTCAGGCGCCGACTCTTCAACCTCCACCGGCTCGGGCGCTGGCACTTCCGCGATAACCGGCTCAAGCACTGGAACTTCATCAACCACCGGATCCATCGTCGGGGCTTCAGTTACATCCGTCTCAATGGCCGGAACTGCAGCTACCTCTGGCTCTGAGGCTGAAGCGTCCATCATCACAGCATCCAAAACCGGAGCTTCAACCTCCGGTGCTGGTGCCGCTGGTACATCTTCATTCCCGTGGTCCGGCACTACCACGGGTGCATCAGGAGATGAGTCGAGGTCCAAAACCATGACAGCTGGCGCCGGAGCTACCGCGACCTCAGCCACCACCTGGGGCGGCACTGGAATTAGAGTCGGAGCCTCCGCCTGCACAGCATCAGCCGCTGTTGCAGGAACCGGAGCTTCAGCCCCTTTTCTGGGTATCCTGTGGATGAAGGACGAAGAAAATCAAAATATGTTTACAACAAAAACAATCAACTGAGGTAAAAAATCAAATTTACATTGGAAGGCTTCTGCTCCAGCTAGTGCGGAACCTCTTCACCAGACGCTCAGGACCGGACCCTGTCGCCACTGGCGTGGTAGCTCCGGAAGGCTCCTCAGAGCTTGCTCCCGCCATCAGCGACGTCTTGGTTGAGGCCCCCCTCGACTGAGAAGGACCCTCGGACCTAGAGCCCTTGGCAGGCTCTGGCGCTGGAGTCACTTGGGCGGAGCTGATGTTCCGGGGAGACGCCAATATTGGAGTGGTTGTCACCGTCGAAGACCTCCCCCGCCGGGGAGAAGGAGTTGTCGTGGAAGGAGCAGGTCTGACGGACCTCCTGTCAGAGTGCTTCAACTTCCTCTTGCGGCTCGAGGGCTCGGCCAACTCCTTGCCCTTGCCTATGACTTCAGCTCTTGGTTTCAGGGCAGGAGGAGGCCCACCTTCGGAAGCTACGGGGATAACCAATCCGGTGATCGAATGCCTCTCAACTTCACCGAGGTCATCAAGCACCAACATCATCCGCCGGAGCTCCCTGCTGAACTTCGCCTCCATGTTTAGAGGGAGGAAAGCCACCAGCGGAGTCAAGTCGTCGCCCTTGACGTCGATGCCGTGCTGGAACTTCTTGAGATGAAGCTCCAAAGCTATGCCTTCCAGATTGGACTTCAAAACGGTCTCAATCCGGTCATCGTCCATCACACTGTTGAGGGCCCAGACGAGCTTCTCCCTCTTCTTCAGCGGAGCCCACCTCTGTTGACTAGGAAGTTGTAGAAGACCGCCTAGGGGGTCACTCCTCCTTCCACACATTGGCGGATCCTGGTCAAGGCAGGGTTGAAGGCCTCCGACAGCATCGGAACTTCACTCCAGGCTTCAGTGTCAACATTGGGAAGGCCTTTGGGCAGCTCTAGCTTCTCGTGCTCCTCTGCCGTGACGACAATCCAATCCTTCTTCCAGTCATACCACTGCCGGAAGGGAACGACCTCAAGTACTTGTACGGGCACTTCTTGTGCTTCACAAAATAGTAGAAGCCAAGGTACTCGTCACTCTTGCTGGTGGTGTGGATGGTGAAGAAGGTGCGGAAGAGCTCGGCGCAGGGGGGAATACCCACCCACATCTCGCAGAAGTGGACAAAGGTTGACACTAGAAGAATAGAGTGGGGGCCAAGGTGGTACAGCTGCAGACCATAGAAGTCTAACAGCATCAAGAGAAAAGTGGAGAAAGGTGGGATCAGTCCCACCATGGCGTACGCAGAAAAGTACACCATGTCGCTGGCGCACTTCTTCTTGAACGGGAGCTTGCCAGCGCAGACCAGGTGGTTGAAGGAGTCACTGGACCACCCCATTTAGGTCCGGGCCTTCTTCAAATCGCCATCAGTCGTGAGAAGACTATTGCGGAGACCCAACTCCATCGCAGCACAGTGGAGCGAGAGAGGAAAAGCAAGCGAAAGTTTGAGGATTCGAGCACAAGTTCAAAAGAAGGCTAAGGAATCCCCAAACGGTGCGCGCTTTCCTTCTTAAGTAAGCCCCCGTAACGCTTGGATGGAAACCGCGGAGGGGCCAAAGATACAGTTCAAAAATTTCACCCTAACGATGACAAGGGGGCCCGGGGCGACCCCGACGATCAAGTCAAGGTCCTTACCCCAGGCGAACAGTTGTCATCATGAGAGGCGGGAAGCCCGAGGGCGGCGGCCTGACAGGGCGCGCGGAACCAATACGGTTTTCGTATTGGGAACCAACGACCTTCAATTGCGTGAGATCCGCACACACAGATCTCACCTGCCGCATCCTGGATATGCCACACGGCGATGGTTTAACTGCGAACCATCACCTCAACGGAACATCCAAGAACCCTCAAAGACACAACGCAAAAATCGAAAGATGGACCCACCTCCGGCAGAATGACTTAATCCAAAAGGTCTCTCCCAAAGGTGGGCCCAAGGGGCCACTGTCGGTACCCTGCATACGTGATACCCCTTGGGACTGCAAAGAGTGCAAAGGAACTCCACCTATCAGTGTTGAAGACCCCCGAAGGCCCCACGTGTCACTCGGAACCGGACCTGCCTCCCTTATTTGGTTAGTCCCAGTGCCGCCACGTGTATCATAAAACCGGAGCTACATTCCATACATGGGAAAGCTCCCGGTTGGATACTCGTGTGGCACCCCCATACCTAACCCCCGACAAAGGGAAGCTCCAGTACCGACACGTGTACAACAGCACTGGACCTACTCGTCAAAGACTGTAAGCTCCAGAGCTGCCACGTGTCCAACCGTCGGACCTTCAACTTCAACAGACGGGTTGGTGGACCTCCAACGGCTCGGACCTTCAAGGAACAATTAAAGCTTCAAGACCCAATTATGTGTCATTAATGCTATCCTGATGACACACGATCGGAGGACCCTTAATATCAGTAACACTACCATCAAAGGGCGTTACCATGTTATTAAGGGTAATTAAGTACATTAATTGTGTATTAAGCATTAGTAACCGCCAGGGCCACATGTCAGGCCAGGCTAACGATGTAACAACCAGTCCTTGTACTATAAAAGGACTGGTCGAGCAATACACTGAGGGACTTACACACACGTCCACACACGCGCTCGGGACACACACGTCCACACACGCGCTCAAGACACTCTAGTCTCTGACACTCTAGCACTCAGACGCTCAATACAACAACGCACACCCGTGGACTAGGGTATTACGCTCAGGCGGCCCGAACCACGTAAATCCTTGTGTCAACTCATCATCTTGTTTTGAATCTCTGTGCGCCCACAACCAAACTACAAACTCCGCGGGCTGCCAACGGTAGTACCGGGAGAATTGCCGGAATCACACTCCGACAGATTCCCTAACACACTCCTGTGATTTTCATTGTAATCTTTCGAGTGTATTCTTGGTGGAGTTCTCGTTGTAATCTAGGGGATCCCTCAACGTGTGAGAAGGCCCCTTGAATTTGGTTATTTACCCCTTTGTGATAAGTGAAGAGGATTGGCCTTCGTGGCGATCCGACGAGGGTAGGGTTGGAGAAGACCTGGTCCTTTTGTGGACTCCTCAACGTGGATGTAGGTTGCCTCTATGGGAACCGAACCACGGGATAAACTGCTTGTGTTCTTGTTGTGTTCATCGTTCTTATTCATCATATCAATCTAGGGTTTCAATCAATCTTACTTACTTTACGTTGAAACATCAAATATAAGATTGACTTGTGGTATACCCTAGTTCATAATCTTGCAACACCTCAATTACAAGTATATTTCCACTGCATACATCCTAGAATAAAATTAATTGATCACACTTGATTAACCTAGTCAGTACACACCGGACTAGTCCGCACTTTACCGGACTAGTCCGATATCTCGAGTTTTGATCTGGTGGTTAAGTGTTGCAGGTTCCGACAAAGTTCAAAAGGCCTATTCACCCCCCTCTAGGACACATTCAATGCCTCTAAGTTATATTTGTGAAATATGTGATGATGATTTGCTACAATATGTGCTTATGCTCTGAAATTCACATATATGCTTGATGTTGAGATAATTATGTCAATTGTTTCATTCTCATCATAATTATTGCTCACACACATGTAGTCTTGCATCCCATCATAAAGAGTGCACATATGTCTCATGTTTCCATTGCTTAATTTGTTCCAAACTCATATGTGCACACTTTATGAAAATTCTGCACTTTTAATCATATTTGTGAAATCTCAATTGGTTGTCATCAGTCACCAAAAAGGAGGAGATTGAAAGTGCATCTAGGCACCCCTTGTGGGTTTTGGTTGATTTATGACAAGCAAATGAGATCCTGACTAAATTGTTGAGATGAGCGCAGGTTTTAATGAAAATATGAAGTAAGCGCAAAAAGAAGGGAGAGTGAGGAATCAAGTTGAAAGGAGCTCAAGAAATGATTATAATACTCTTTGTGTATGGAGTGTGTTGGAGAAACACACCCCAAGAGCTCAAGAAAATTTTTAATCACTCTCATTGCACAAATTCATACAGGTCCGGACTAGTCCGATATACCCCGGAGTAGTCCAATATCTCTCTGTTTAAAAACGGACAAGTCCTCCCAGTGCGGACTTGTCTGCACACAAACAGTCCAATTTACGCAGACCGAACTAGTCTGATATCATCACAGACTAGTCCGATATCTTTCTGACCTAAATCAGACAAGTCTGATATTTGCACGGATTAGTCCCAAAACCTTCTGACTAAAATCGGACAAGTCCTCCAAGTGTGGACTTGTCCTCAATTCACCAAGGGTTTCACCAACCCGGACTAGTCTGATATGTGCCAGACTAGTCCGATTTCCCTGTATTTGATCAAGTTGCTAAGTGTTCCAGGTTCTGACAGAAGAAATTCAAAAAGCCTATTCACCCCCTCTAGGCTACATTCACTTGGCAGGGAGGCAGATCTGGAGCTACGGACACGTGGCAGCAACGGAGTCACCCTTAGTAGGGAGGCAAGTCCGGAGCTTCGGGACACATGGTAGCTTCTGGGTACTTCTCCTCTTGGGAGGTGGAACCCATCGTCTTGTATTTCTTGTATGCGGGGGTACCCAGACTGCAGGGTACCGACAGTGGCCCTCGGGCCCACCTCAGGAGAGGCGACAATACTGTAGGTGGGGCCACTATTATCAACGTCAACGACAGGCTTCCTCGGAGGTGCCAGAACTTGGTGAAGGCGCGGGAACGTCCACCATCGATGCTAAGAACGCCAACGGTGGGCCGCCCGAGAGGTGTCGGTGTTGGAGCTTGAGGTCCGATGGCGGATCTTGGTGAAGTTGCGGGAGCGCTCACCATTGGCACTAAGAACATCGACGGTGGGCCCCCTTGGAAGGTGCCGGTGTGGAAGGTTGAGGTCCTATGGCAGAGTTCGAAGAAGGGTGAAATCCTGCACAAGAGTGACAGTAGAAAGAGTAATAGTGCTCATTGGTTACAATTTTCCTGCCCTAAGTTTTGTTGTGGCTTACGGTCCTTAGCCGGACTATGGGGCCTGAGTAATTCAATGCGATAGTATTTGGGTACTGGTTGCTGCCTCACCCAGTAACGTGTGCTGTCCGGACCCACCTTACTTTGATGCAATACTAGAATAGGTAGAGTGGCGTACTTAAGGCCCCTTTGGCAGGGCTTTATGAAGCTGATTCTCAGAGAGAAACAGGGAAGCGGTGTCAAACAGCATTTTACGAAGAAGTGATTTTTGGCTGATTCTGTGAAGTGAATCTCTGAAATGAACTAAAGGGCTAGAAGCTGAAAAAATAGTTTCTCCTGATTCTGTGAAGTGATTTTCTGTCCTGATTCTAAAAGTTTATTCTAGAGAATCATAGAGAATCATTTTCAGCCATAGGATCACTTCACCATAGAATCAGAAGTGAACTCAGAGAATCAGCTTTGCGGAGCTATGCCAAAGGGAACCTTAGGGTGCTAGACCAGGCTAAGTCTATAGCTGACTCCAGACCTTTCATTGGAACTGGTTTTCAAGCGAGTAGGCCATTCATAGGGCACGAGATCCCAAATGAGAAAACTACCAGAAATACCCAAACACATCATAGGTACTACAGACTGTCCGTCTGCAACAGGATAGCACAACTCCCACTGTGGGCAAACAGAAAGATGTAACAGAGCGAAAAAGGGAACAATATGCATAATATTTAAGCATAATTATATGAACACGGTGACAATATCCAGATTATGGTTATTGCTTCGTCTAGGAGCATGTGCCTTTTAGTCTCCGATACTGAACCGCGGTGCTGGAGAGGAAGAGTGTGCTTGCTTAGGGTCACGGGGCATGACTTTGGGTGCATGACCAGGCTAAGAAGTCTGCACACTCTTGACCTCACACTGACATTAGTTTTTTGGGAGATGTCCGACCCCCAGTACTCAGCCGCAACATTGGAAAGATAGAGTGTGCATACTTAGAGTGCAGGACCAGGCTAAGCAGGTAGCACACTCCGGACCCCCAATATTCATCCGCAAGAAAGTTAGAGCGTGTATACTTAGGGTGCATGATAGGGCTAAGCAGACAACGCACTTCGGACCCTCTATGGGCATTAGACTTTCGTGGGAGTGACCGTTCAATGTCATTGAACTCCGAAGAAGAAAATAACCAAGGACACCGAATATGTCACAGTTACCTGGTGATGTCATTGCTATCGTGGCAGCAGGTAATCGTCGTGTGGTCGCGGAAGTAGCCATGAGGCGAAGTGTACAGACTTAGGGTCACAGGGCACATGCTTGGAGTGCAAGACCAGACTAAGCAGGCTGTACACTTTGGACCTCCCACTACCGACGGTGGCGGTATAAAGTCGTTGAGTGATGATAGCAGCAGCCACCAGAACACAGAGCGTGTGTCCGCTGGGTCAGCCCGCTATGGAGCGGGAAGTGGCGCCGTCTTGCTGCTCCCTTCATGGAGGGAGGGTCGAGAGGAGCCGGCGATGAACTGAGGGTTCACCATCGTGGTGAGGCTCGTAAATCCAAAAAAGTGCCCCTACCTGGTGCGTTAAAATGTCAAAGTTTTTTTGCGACACTTCCCCTGGTCATGCTAAGGAGCAGCCCGCGGAGGTTCTTTTTAGGAGGGGCAAATTTCTTGGAACTACGAGCTAGATGAACACGGAGGATTTTTACGTGGTTCGGGCCGCCGGGAGGCGTAATACCCTACATCCACGGGGGGTTGTGTTGTATTGTATGAGTGAGGTGTGAGAGATCCCTCCTCTTTCTGTTGTGGCCGCCTGATCCTTTTATAGGTAAAGGGTCGACAGGTTACATTATGACCGGGGTGCGACAGGTATCCCCGAGTTAATTAGTCATAAAAGTGTATTAACGTGCCTTAATGATATATTAATGGATCTTGATGGTGCATTAACGTGTCCTGATGACACGTTAATGGTCTTGATGGTGCACTAATGTGTCTTTATGACATGTTAATGTTCTTGATGGTGTACTAAATGACACGTTAATGGTCTTCATAGTGCACTAAGGTGTCTTGACGACACATTAATGATGTGTTGATATTGCGTTAATGCGGTCTCAAGTGTATACGTCGCCTTCTAGAGCTGCAGGACGCGCGGTGGTGGCGTCAGACCTCTCCTGAGAGGAGAGGCTAGGTCCGGAGTACTTGGGACGCGTGACACCACCGAAGGTCCGGAGCTGCGGACATCATGGCAGCACCGGAGCCACCCTTGACGGGAGGGCAAGTCCGGAGCTGCGGGTCGTGTGGAAGCACCAAAGGTTCAGAGCTGCGGAGCACGTGGCAGCACTGGGGCCACCCTTGGTAGGGAGGCAGATACGGAGTTGCAGACACATGGCAGCACTGGAACCACCCTTAGTAGGGAGGTAGGTCCGGAGCTGCTAGACACATGGTAGCTTCTGGGTACTTCTCCTCTTGGAAGGTGGAACCCATTGTCTTGTCTTTCTTGTATGCGGGATACCCGATCTGCAGGGTACCGACAGAGACGGTTGTTAACCATCTTGTAGTCATAATAATTTTCCATGATATACATATCATCGCTTTCATCGGTTGCACCATACTTAGCATTAAGTGCATCCCGGAGCTCCTTACCATCTGTGACTTTTAGATAGACAACACAAAGTTTGTTGTCAAAAAGATTTAAGATACATCATCTCAGGGCAGAATTGGATTCTCCGAACTTCGTCTGATCTTCAACACACAAATGACCTTGAGGTCTACCCTCGGTTACCCAGAAGATCTTAAGTGACTGGAGCCGGAGCGTGGCCTTAACTTGCCACCTATTGAAGTGCACATAAGATAATTTCTTCGACCTCAGTGCATCGGCTAAAGTCATGATGTTAAACTCAAGAAATTTCCTAATAAGGTTTTTGGATTGTTAGAAAATACAAGGAAATTTACTGATCAATTATGGAAAAACACACGGAAACAACAGCGATTAACATTGGCAGACAGATGGGATGATAATATCGCGTACCAAATAGAAGTTGGAGGAACTGCTGTAGATATGACCGCGAACAACCATTGCAGACACTGGTGTCAACGTTGGGCCACATCGCCCGATCTCTTCGGTAGACGACCCGTGGTGAGGAATGTGAGCAGTCGCGCGATGCACTTCCTAAAAACTTTATTTAACCTCTCCCGGTGCAGGATTGCAAGGGCGAGCGGTTCTGAAGACCTGCTCTCCTGATCGTCGGTGCACGCTGACGCTCGAGATGGAGTAGACTAAAAGGCGACGCAAGGAATGCGAACGTGAGAACGATCTGATCGTGGGATGATTTTCCCTACTGCGGACGCCCGTATTTATAGAGTTCCGCGGAGGTAGTCATAGACGCGTCCGTCTCCAATGACTTGGGTTATGTCTCGGAAGCCCCAAAATTCGGAAGCCCAAAAAGCCCAAATAAATTTTCTGCAAAAATATAAAATTTAGACTCGGCTCGAGACTCGAATTCACGGGATGACACATGCGCGCGTGCGCTTGTGCGGGGCGGGGCGTAGCGAGGCGAGGGAGCGAGGAGGAGGAGGAGCGCGCGTGGGCCACCTCTCTTCTCCTCTTCTCGCTCACTTAAGGAGTTTGGAAGAACAACCTTCCTTATATGTAAGATTGCTCTACTTTCACTCTCTATATGAGACTAAACATTTTGCACCATCCTCTGTTGCTCTAATGGATCTTTAAGATTTATTAAGAATTATTTCTAAATATTAATTAGGCCTAGCCTATTTATTCAAACACGGCAGCCGGCCGGAGCTCAGGCCTAATGCGCGTGGCGGTCAGGTTCGAGGACGCGGCTGTCGAACTCGAGGGCTCGGGCCTCGGCAGCCGGACTCGGGCGCGGCAGCTGCGAGTGCGAGTGCGAGGTCATGGCATCGGGCTCCGGGTGGTTGGTGGCCGACAGCCACCGCTCCGAAGAAGGTGATCTGGAGCAGCGGAGCTGAGCCGATTTGCCTGAGCTGGGTTCTACTTCCTACTTCGAGAAACTGAAGGGTCGAGAGTAGCCGAGTCGGGAGAGCTGCTCTTCGCGCGTATTGCCAGAAGAGCACTACGATTCATGCGATTAAACGTGGCAAGCTTCTGGACGGGATCGCACGCAGGCGGCCTGCAGCCCTGCCGCGGAGAATTTGTTTCCGGCATCCAGGTGTTAATATCAACCTTGCTCCTGGCCACAAATGTCCATGCACACTGAACATTTGTATCATATTCAGCTAATGTATTTGGCATGCACCGTGAGATGATTTCTATGTCAGCTTTGGTTTAACCTCAAATTTGATGAGCTGATACTGCAACCAATACCATTACTAATGTCTCTTAGATCCATCCTTCTGAAAATTTCTTTTTAGGCAGTGCATCTTAAACCAGATGATAGTGATTCTGATCAACTGCCAAACATGTCAAGAGAGAAGCCGGGCACCGACAGTATAAACATATCTAGCAGTTCAGTAGCATCTAAGCACGAACAGTTTGATGGAGGTGTAAAAATGGATGATCAAGCTAGAGATGATAGCAATATTGCTGCCGGCCCAGCTGGTTTGAGGAACTTGCCAAGCGACTCAACTGCAGTTCCCAGGATTGTCTTGAAAGTGGCACCAATGGAAAATGTCAACCAAGATTACATAATCAATATTTTTGATAAGATATCAGAGGATGATAACGGCAGTGATGATCCTGAAGTTGAAAGTGAATCTTCACACGAGATATTGGTGATGAAGAGAACAATGAAGGGGCTGAAGCAGTTTCAGAAGATGAGAATGGTGATGAATCTGGTGACAAAAGTGACCTTGAAGCCTTGATTTCAATTGATTTTGTCAGTGAGAATAGCAATGGATTATCATTCTTCAGCTGAAGCTTTTGAGCGAATGCCAGCTAGATTAGAAAACAAAGATCGCTTCTCATTTTCCTTCTATACTGAGTAAAATTAGATGAATTCTCAGATATCCTTCTTTGACATTGTTGGAGTGTATGTTGGAGTGTATATGTTGTGTGTGGGGGTTTATTGGGCTAGGTTACTGTATCTTCCTATATGTACCCTTGACACTCTATTGGAAACTCTAATCCTATTTCCATCTCTTCCAATATGGTATCAGCCTAACCCTAATCTCCTCCCCCTCTCTCCCAATGGCCAGCCGCCAGTCTCGAGGGGCCCGGCCGCCACCGTCGCCGCTCGCCGGCCGCCAGCGTGCCACCGCCCCTCCCACGTCGGGGCTGGCTGCCACCGCCCTTCCCTCGGCCGCCGCCGTCCCTCCCGCGTTGGATCTAGCTGCAGCCGCCCTTCCATCAACCTCCACCTTCGTGCCTCTGCCACCAGCATCGGGGCTGGCCGCCGCCGACCTTCCCGCATCGGGGCTGGCCGCCGCCACCCTTCCCGCGTGGGGGTTGTCCGCCGCCGCCCCTCCCACGTCGGGGTTTGCCTCCGCGGCCCTTCCCTCGGCTGTTGCCGTCCCTCCCGCGTCAGATCTAGCCGTCGCCGCCCTTCCATCCGCCTCCACCTCCGCGCCCCTATCGGCCCCTCCTTCAGGTGCCACCGCCTCTCCCTCTGTCGAGCTGCCACCACCCACGTGGCCAGTGGGCGCCGCCGCGTGGGTCATCCTAGATCCTGCCACCGCCGCCCAAAGCGAGTGTGTGGCCGCCGGAGCTGGTCGCGTGCCGCCGCCAACACCTCTGCCCGCCACCGGCTAGACCTCCTCTGCCGCTGTTAGAGGCCTCGTGGTGGTCAGTTTCATCCCTGGTGTGACGTTCCCGTACAGCTCAGTCCTGCAGCTGGATAGTCAGCCGCCGCTCGTGCCTTGGCGCACGCCGCCGATCACACCTGTCTTTGGGTTGCCACCTTGGCGTGCTACATCACTGTTGCCACCGCCAGCCACCGCCCTGTCGGCTGCCCTCTGCACCACTGTCGATGACCCGGGAGATCCAGCCCGTGGAGCTGGATAGCCTCCTGCACCTACCTTCGACATTGTCGTGGCTCTCGCAGTCTCTCGCAAGCGTGAGCGGGCACTCGCTCGTGCCCTAGAGCAGGAGCATGCGTCTATGGCGGCTCTCACTCACCGACTCGAGGAGGCTACACACCCGCAGTATAGTGCTACCCACGAGCCCTCCCCAGGCGGTGGATCTGCTTACAACACCTACACGGCCTCCTTCGTCGCCGCTCTCCACGCTCGGGCTGCAGCTGTCCTGCACATCCGAACGCTCATCCCGGTAGTCCTCAACTCCGACTCCACTTTGTATGCCATGTGGCTTAACATGCTTCTCCTTATGTTGAGGTGGTTTTGCCTTGACGACCACATCCTCCGGGATGACTCTCCACTGAACGACTCTTGGCTCGGCATGGACAGCTTGGTCCTTGCCTAGATCCTCGTCTCTCTCTCTCTCTCTCTCTCTCTCTCTCTCTCTCTCTCTCTCTCTTTGAGGCGCTAGAGGAGATTGTCGGGCAGCGTGGTGGCGGCACTGCTCGTCAGGCATGGCTCATCCTCGAGCAGCACTTCCAGGGGAATCGCGTGACCCGAGCCCTTCACATCCGAGCGCGGTTCGGGGCCACTGTCCAGGGCGACCTGTCGGTCTCTGCCTACTGTCATCAGAGGAAGGGTATGGCGGATGCTCTTCATGACCTTGGTGACCCCGTTCTGGAGACTTCTCTCATTCTTCGGGTCCTGCAGGGCCTGAATGAGTGCTACTCTCACCTCAGGACAGTGATTCTTCATGAGGAGACGCTCCCGACCTTTGAGAAGGCATGGTCTGACCTCGAGCTTGAGGAGATCACCTCTGGAGGCCCTGTTGTCTCCTCGGCTGCCGCAACATTCTACGACTTTGGGCAATCCTCTCGCCTTCCACCACCTACTGCTCCTTCGTGTGGACAATCACCGCGCTCGCCACCCACCCCAGGGGCCCCTACTA
The DNA here is from genome assembly GCA_036927565.1 of Tuctoria greenei. Taxonomy (NCBI): domain Eukaryota; kingdom Viridiplantae; phylum Streptophyta; class Magnoliopsida; order Poales; family Poaceae; genus Tuctoria; species Tuctoria greenei. Next base: position 160,160,957 of record JAYESD010000007.1, on the reverse strand, counting down.
GCCCTGGTGGTGGTAATGGTCGCCGTGGTGGTCGGAAGCGTGGTAGCCGTGGCAGTACTGGCAGCAGTGGTGGCACCGGTCAGGGTTGCGTACCTTGGCCCACACCCTATAACCTGTGGACTGGTCAGATTTCTATGTGGCCTGGGCCATCCCCAGGTCTCACACCACCACATCCGTCGTGACCTCAGACGGCCTGCGTGATCACTCCTACCCGCGGCGGGCTTGGGTACCCGGCTCGAGGACAGTGGACTCCGACCTCTGGTGGGCCTAGCTACCCTGCTGCTGGCCCGTCCACCCACTGGGGTTGGGATGGACCAGGTAGCCAACCTGAGTCTTCGATGCAGCACGCCACTCCTGACGGGTGGAACCGTCAGTCGATGGCTGCCTCCTTCAGCACGATGACTCTCACTTCACCCGGTGCTAACTAGGTTGCTGACTCACTTTCTTCTACCACCCTTTCCACCCTTCTTATCCTTCATCTATCATTGTTGGGAATGGATCTGTTCTTCCTGTCACCTCAGTAGGTGACTTGGTGAATGTGGCCTAGAGGGGGGTGAATAGGCCTTTTTGAAATTTAGTCGGAACCTGCAACACTTAACAAATTGATCAAATCCTGAGATATCGTCCGATAGAGTGCGAACTAGTCCGGTGCGTGCGGATTAAGTTGATCGAGTTCGATCAATGATTTCAATACAAGCACAATATGCAGCGGAATATAGTACGTAATTTGCAAGTATTGAGTCAATGAAGTTAATTGTAGTGCAAATTAACTTTGATATGGATGTTTTAACGTAAGATGGACAAAATCAATCAAACCTTAGAATATGATGTGAGAAACCTTAAGAGCAAGTTTGACACACGATTTTATCCTGTGGTTCAGTTCCCACAGAGGCAACCTACATCCACGTTGAGGAGCCCACGAAAGGATCGGGTCTTCACTGACCTTAACCTCGTCGAATCGCCACGAAGGCCAATTCTTCTTCCACTATCACAAAGGGGTAAATCACCAAGTTCAAGGGGCCTTCTCACAAGTTGAGGGCTTCCCAAGATTACAATTCCAACACCACCAAGAACACACTCGTAAGATCAACAATAAAACAACAGGAGTGTGTTAGAGATCAAACCCAAGGGCTCAAACATGTGGAATCTTGTCTCTCCTTTGATGCAAAGTGAATCCTCAAGGAATTGATCTTTCTTGCGTTGGATTTCGTGGAGATATGTGTTCTCTAGGCTCTTGGAGGGTGTGATGGCGCAGGGGGTCGAGAGTTATGATAGTTGGGTCGTGCACATCTATTTATATTAGGGTTTTCAAAAGTTACCGTTAGGGTTTCAAGGGTCCGGACTAGTCTGGTGTGCGGCAAGCAGGAAACCCTAAGTGTCCAAAAATATAGGACCTGTCTGGCTGAGAGCGGACTTGTCCGATTTTAGTCAGAAAGGTTTTCGGACTTGTCTGTGCTGATATCGGACTTGTCTGGTGTGGTGATGCCCATAGTGAATATAGGACATGTACGCACTGGGAGGACTTGTTCGATTTTAGTCAGAGGCATTATCGAACTAGTCCAGACATTATCGGACTAGTCCGTTGCAAACAAGTCTGCATTGGCTGAACTTGTCTGAACCTGTCCAGAGAGGATATCGGACTAGTCCGGTGTATATCGGACTAGTCCATTTTTCCTGTGAAATATGAAGTGTGTGACGATTTTTGTGCTTGAGCTCTTGGGATGTTTTACACCAACACACTCCCTACACAATGATGTATTCTATTCAGCTCTTGAGCTCTTTTCTGAATTGATCCTCATTCTCCTTTCTTTTTGGCACTTTCTGCTTTCTTTCATTAAAACCTGCGCTCATCTCAATAATGTGGTTAGGATCTCATTTGTTTGTCATAAATCAACCAAAACCCACAAGGGATGCCTAGATGCACTTTCACTTGGGTTCTTCGGGTTCTTTCCAGCTTAGAGATGTTCTCGTTGCGCCTGACATTATCCATAATCTTCTTTATGTTCGTGGTTTTACCACTAACAACCATCGTTCCATTGAGTTTGATCCTTTTGGTTTGTCTGTGAAGGATCTTACTAACCGACATCTTCTTCTCCGTTGTGAGAGTTCAGGGCCCCTTGTACACTCTTCGTCTTCTAGCTTCCGCTTCGTCTTTGCCTTTTGATCTGGCTACGATAGCTTCTTCCATGACTTGGCATCGCCGGCTCGGCCACTATGGTGTTAATGTCATGTCTATGTTGTCTAGTAGTTCAGTGATTTCGTGTACTAGGGGCACTCATGAGTATGTGTGTCATGGTTGTCAGCTTGGTCGCCATGTTCGACTTTCTTTTCCGCACTCTATTACTCATGTTGAGCGCATTTTGATCTCATTCACCGTCATCTTTGGACTTCTCCTATTATCAGTGTTTCGGGTTATAAGTACTACTTGGTGATTCTTGATGATTTTTCTCACTATCCGTGGACTTTTCCCTTGTGACTGAAGTCTGATACGTTTTTCACCCTCTCTCACTTCTTCGCGTGGGTGTCCATCCAGTTTGGGCGCACTATCCAGGCTGTCTAGTGTGATAACGGTTGCGAGTTTGACAACTCTTCGTTCTGTGACCTCCACCTCACTTGTAGTGTCTAGTTACGTATATCTTGTCCGTACACTTCCCCACAGAACGGCAAGGCCGAACGCATGATTCGTACCACTAATGATGTCATGTGTTCTTTGATGTTTCATACCTCTGTTCCTACTCGGTACAGGGCAGAGGCTCTTCACACCGCCACCTTCCTCATTAACCGCCTTCCCACTAAGGCGATTAGTGTTCCCACTCCTTACTTTGCCCTTTTTGGCACCAGTCCTCTCTACGACCACCTTCGAGTCTTTGGGTGCACTTGCTACCCTAACCTCTCTGCCACAGCTCCTCATAAGCTTGCGCCTCGCTCGGCTCGATGTGTCTTTCTCGGGTACTCCCCTGATCTAAGGGGTATCAGTGCCTTGACCTTGTCACCCGTCGTATCTTGGTCTCTTGACGTCATCTTTGACGAGTCCTCCTTCCCATTTTCCACCTCATACTCTGACTCTGCCACCGAGTTGGATACCCTTTTCTCTACTAACCCTGAGGTTGCTCCTATACAGCGACCTTGTTTGTTACCTCTTGTAGGTTACCCACTCGCAGTGTCACGCACGGCTTCGCCTTGGGTTGCCCCGGCGCCTTCGATGTCGTCCACTGCTGTCGGAGCGTACGAACGACACTTTCCCCGATACTACTAAATTGTAGCCTGCGGAGGTTCTTTAATCGGTTTGGGTGCGCAAAGATTCTAGACAAGATGATGACACAGAGGATTTACGTGGTTCGGACCGTCTGGGCATAATACCCTACTCCACGGTGTGTGTGTTGTTGTATTAGGGATTCACTGGTCCTTGCGTGCGTATGAGCTTGCCCGTCTGTGTCGCGTAGCACAGTCCCTTTTATAGACCAAGGGATGGCTGTTACATCAATTGCCCGACCCGACATGGGCCTCGACGGTTATTATTGCCTAATACACAATCTAAGTGTGTTTAAGCACCCTAATAGTGTGATAATGCGCCTTAATGGTGACGTTACCAGCATTAAGGGTCCTCTGATCATGCGTCATTAATATTGTATTAATGGGACATAATCAGGCCTTGTAACTGTAGCAATAACTATCCCTTGAATGTTCGTGCCGTTGGAGATCCGCCAGTATTCCTGTTGGTGTCGTGGGTCTGGAGGCTCGACATGTGGCAGCTCTGGAGCTTCCCCCCGCGAGGAGGTAGGTCCAGAGCCGCTACACACGTGGTGACACCGGAGCTTCCCTCTACTGGGGGTTAGGCCAGGGTCAGTGGCCACGTGTTAAGCACAGAGCTTCCCTATGTAGGGAATTTAGCTCCGGTCTTATATTACACGTGTGTCGGTACCCCGCAGACCGGGTACCCCCGCGCACAAGGAGAAAACGGCTAAGGACTCGACCCCTACTTGGAGGCCGGATCCGAGGCTGCCACGTAGTGGAGGGAAGGACCAGATCCTGCCTCCCCGCCGAGGCAGGCTCCGGGGCTGCCACGTGGCCAGCAGAACCGGACCCTCGCCTCCCCGCCGAGGCGGGCTCTGAGGCTGCCACGTAGCCATTGGAACCCCAGGGACCAGGCCCGTCTCCCCGCAGGGAAGGGAAACAGAACTACCACGTGGCCCGCAGGGCTGAGCCTCCGCCCTTCCGCGGAGGTGGGCTCCGGAGGCGCCATGTGGCCTGTACAGCCGGGCGCTCGACTCCCCGTAGAGGCAGGCTCCGGTGCGACCACGTGGAGGACGGCCAAATCAGTGCGGTAGGAGGACGCAGTGAAGGAAAGAGTGCGCTGCTCAGACAGGCATTAAGTACGTGCGCCTTCCCCAGGCAAAGCGGAGTCGCGCATGCGCAAGTCAAGGCTCCAGTGTCCTGTCTTGTCCAAGTATCCGGTACAGACCCACGATGCAAGGCGAACGAGTAAGCCACGAGGACAAGATGGACGGGACTTGCCCTGCCATCATCAACAACTATGTGTAGCCCTGGCGCACGACGCGGCGGGACGGCACATTGAAGCCCCTGACAAAGTGAAGTAGATAACATTTAATCCTAGATCTTGTATAGGATTTGGCTCTCCGTGGGACCACCTGTCGGGGCCCGGGGCCCACCTTGTGACTGCAGAGTCCTTGGACTATAAAAGGACTCGGCAGACGACCTTCACAGGAGAGGGCATCAGACCGATTGAAACCCATACACGCTAAAGCAAGGCAATACACATACACTCCCGTGGACATAGGGTGTTACGCTCCAGCGGCATGAACCACGTAAACCCTCTGTGTTCACCATCTCGCTGCGCTCAATCTCTGGGACTAGCCCTCGTGAATCCAAAGAACCTTCGCGGGCTGCTCTCTAAGCAGGTCCGGGGGAAGTGTCGTTTAAGACCTTCGATAACGTGGTAGTGCTGGAGATACCTATATGAGGGAGGCGGGTCCAATGTCGTGTAACACATGGGGTCTACGGAGGTCTTCAACTTTGACGGGCGGAACTCCCTTGCTCTTCCTGTGGTATCGTGGGGTACCGGGTACGCAGGGTACTGACAGTGGCCCCCGGGCCCACCTCTAGGAGAAATCCTTTGGGTTAAGTTATTCTACTGGAGGTGGGGCTATCTATTGATTCCCACACTATGACTTCAAAGGTGCAGTTGGGGTTAGGTTCGCTGTTGAACCATCGCCAGGTGGCTTTCTTTGAATGCAGCAGATGATATCCGCACGGCAGATCTCACGGAATTGAAGGTCACCTGTTCCCAATATGAAAACCATATCGGTTCTGAGCGCCTTGTCAGACTGCCTGGGGTAATAACCTCAACTTTCTCATCGGGGTGGCCTCGGGCCCCTTCATCATTGACGGGGTAGATTTTTGAAATGTGGCCTTGCTCTCGTTGCGGTTTCCATCCAGGCGTCGCAGAGGCTTACTTAAGAGGTAAAGCTTGCATGGTTTGAGGACTCTTTACGATCTCGTTTGAACTTACGCTCATAGTCCCCAAACTTTCGTAAAACCTTTCCCACTTTTGCTTTGCTTTGCCGTGATGGAGCTGGGACTTCCCAAAAGCCGCATCAAGAGCAAGGATGATCTGGTGAAGGTCTGGACCTTCATGGGGTGGTCCGGCGACTCCTTCTGCAACATGATTCGCATCGGCAAGCTCCCGTTCAAGAAGGAGCGCCATAGCGAGATGTTGTACTTCTCAGTGTACGCCATGGTGGGACTGATCCCACCTTTTTCAAGTTTCATCTTGATGCTGCTTGACTTCTGCAGCCTCTAGCTTCATCATCTCGGACCCCACTCCCTCCTGCTGGTGGAGACTTTCATCCACTTCCGCGAGATGTGGGTGGGTGTGCCTCCCTGCATCGAACTGTTTTGGACCTTCTTCATGGTCCATACCACCGATAAGGGGACAAAGCTGCTTGGCTTCTACTACTTCGTGAAGCACAAGAACTACCCCTTCAAGTACTTGAAGTTGTTTCCCTCCGGCAAATGGGATGACTGGAAGAAGGATTGGGTCATCATCGCAGTGGAGGAGCACGAGAGGCTGGAGCCGCCCCAGGGTCTTCCCAATGTCGACACTAATGCGTGGAACACAGTTCCAGAGCTATCAGATACGTACAAGCCCATCCTGGCAAGGATCGAAGAATGCGTAGAAGGATGGGTGGCCCCTCAATGGTCTTCGACAATGTCTTGATGAACAGGTGGGCTCACAACCGGATTGAAACCAGTTTGAATTCCAATTTGGATGATGAGGCCTTGAAGCTCCATCTAAAGAAGTTCCAGAATGGGACTATCTCCCCGATGCCTTGGCTCCGCCGGCTGCTCTCTTGCCTCTGAAAATGATTCTAGAGTTCAGTAGGGAGCTCCGGAGAAGAATGCCAGTGTTGTATGACCTCGATGTGGTGGAGAGGCGATCGACCCCCAGGGTAGCTATCCCTGAGGCTTCTAAGAGGGTGGCCCCCACTGCCCCAAGCCAGAAAGTGGATGACGTTGGCAAAGGCAAAGTCAAGGGCAAGGAGTCGGCTGAATCTTCCAGTCGGAAGAGGAAGTTAAGGCATGTTGACGGGAGCCCCATTGGGTCAGCTCCAACTCCAACAGCCCCTTCTACCCAATGAAGGAAATCTTCGGTGGCTACGCCTGCTTCGGTGCCAGCGCCCTCGAAGGACTCAAGCTCCAGCAGGTCATCTCTGACTTCGGTGCCAGCTGTGGGCTCCAGGTCCAAAGGTCCCTCCCAGCCAATGGAGGTTCCGGCTGAGAAGGCTCCAGCTGTTGCGGGTGGCTCCTGACCAAGGTCTGAGGTTATTGTCTCACCAGATTTGGTGGGCTCTGACTCTGGGCCTTAGAAGAAGAGTTTTTGCGGTGATTGGGGCAGTAGCATCCCTAGGTAAGCATCGTTAACTCACCCTGAAGTGCCAATCTTGTTTTTATTATTTCTTTAATCTTCTCGACTTTTTGTTTCTAGGGTGTCGAGAAAGAAGTATGAGGCTTCGGCATCTGCTACAATGATTGAAGCTGTGTGTGCTGAAACTCCGGCTTCAACCACTAAGCCTCCTCAAGTGGTGGCAGAGGACATGGCTGCTCCAGTACCAGCTGTCGTGGACTTGGATCCAGAAGATACGCCAGAGGCTCCCGTGGTAGTGTCGGACTACGGGGGAGAAGTTTTTGAAGATGCACCAGCAACACTTCCAGCAACAGCGCCAGAGACTGAAGCTCCGGTGTAGGAGTCGGAGGTGGTGGAAGCTCCGACACTTGAGCTGGAGGTAACCGAAGCTCCGGCGCCTTTGCGAGAAGTGGCTGAAGATCCATCGATTGAGCCAGAGGTGCCCAAAGTTTTGGCCTCTCTGCCGGAGATTGTTGAAGCTCCGGCTGCTAAGCTAGAGATGGTTGAAGCTCTGGCCTCCGTGTCGGAAGTGATTGAAACTCCAGCAGTTGAGCCAGAGGTGGCAGACGTACCGGCGCCTGAGCCGGCGTTGGAGGGGGCTCTGGACGAAGCTCCATCGTCCACCCCGAGGTCATTTCTCTGGGAGTGTCTATGTCCAAGCCGGAGCACCCAAAGGAGTCGGCGGCGGGCCCTCCACCTACAGAGCCGTCAGCTAAAGATCCGGAAGGGGGGCCTTCAGTGTAAGCCCCGGAGGTTGATGTTCTCATGGTGGGACCTTCATCAATGGCAGCAGAAGCAGCAGAGCTTCCAGGGAGCGGCCCTAGTGCCACAAAACCCTAGGGGACCATGCTTGTGATGTGGGACCTGATTTTTGTATCGGAAGACCCCTTGGATCCAGCGGAGATTACTCCGGCAGGTCTGGATCCTATTCCCTTGGCGTTGTCTATTGACAGTAAGGTCCTCGAAGAAGAGCACCACACCTTGAGGTGTTGGCACAACATGCTTCACTTCGAGACCAAGCTGGCGCAAATGAGGCTTGCAGACCAAAAGGAGTGGGTCGAGAGGGAAAAAGCCTCGCTGGCAAGGTTTGAGCGCCTGCTTACTGAGAAGGAGGGTATGATCAAGACCCTCGACAACCAATCCTGGGCTTTATTTGAGCAGGCCAAAGAGGCCAACGAGGCGGCAAATGACCACTAAGACAACCTAAAAACCTTCCATGAGACGCTTCTCAAGCGCCAGGAAGGTCTCAATGAAAGAGAAGATAAACTCCTGGAACAGGAGGAGGATATTTTGAAGAGAGAGGAGTAGCTCGCCCAAAAGCTAACTCTGGCAGAGTAAAATTTGGCAGACCCCACTAAGAAGCTTGATCTGTGGAGCAAGGAAGAGGAGGAGAAGTACTGGAAGCTGGGGCAATACCTCACCCATCGAGAGGTCGAAGTCTCCACCAGAGAAGAGGAAGTGCGAGGCAGGGAGAAAGACCTCGCCAACCAACAGAACCACATCCACTTCTGGGAGACGGAGCTCGCCGACCGCGAAAATCAAATAGCTGAGAGTATTCAACAACATGCTAAAGTGGTCGAGCGCCTTGCTCGGGAAGGTTCGGAGCTTGCGGCTGCCAGGAGGTCACTGGGGGAGCTGCGGAGTTTGAGGGCGACTGAGTCCCAACAGGTGCGGGACTTCCTGGGGAGAGCCAATGATGTGTTGATGCCGCTAGGCTTCAGTCCAGTACGTCCGTACAATCCAGAGCTGGAGATGGACCAAGCGCTAGTGGCACTTAGCTCTGCCGGGGGCAAACTCGACACGATGGGTGACGTCATCGTGGACCAGATGGAGACCGAGGAGAAATCTCTGGCAAAGAACGTCGCGAATATGCGCTGACGTGCTACAAGAGCCGAGACCCCCCAATTCCCATTGGATCCAGTGCTCGAAGGTCCCATCGAGGAAGAGGAAGATGCCGCCAAGGCCAACGTTCAAGAGGTTGACCAGAAGGTTGCCTTATACATTCGCCAGACCTAGAACTTTTCCCTGTAGTTCCCACTTGTATCTTCTCCAATTTTGTACTCCAATCCTCAGATGAATGAAATCTAAACTTTTTTGAATGAATAGATTTCATTTTGTCTTCAATACATTACCCTTCATCTTGTTTGCTCCCTGGTAGATGTACACAACTTGATTGTGAACATGTACCAAAAGGATTTGACTATGTGTTGAAGACTTGAATTCTTCGAACTTGTAGATTTTAGGTCTGAAGTTTTTATCTCCAACTTCACCAGGGAGCTTTTGTTGCATCGATGGTGGGCCCCTTGGGAGTTGTCGAAGCTTGTTAGATCCGATGGCTCCCTCTGTCAACTCGTAGAACGTCGACAGCGGCCCCCTGGGGTTGTCGGAGCTTGGTAGATCCGATGGCTCCCACTTTCAACTCGTAGAACATCGACGGTGGGCCCCCTTGGGGGATGTCAGAGCTTAGTAGCTCCGGCGTCGTCCGCCATCGCCATGAGTTTTTCTTTTTTCTGCACTTTAAAGACAAGAAAAACCGTAAAATTTGTCATCTCGTTTATAACTCGTTTGTGACTTACTATTCTTATTTGGATTTTTGGTCTAGAGGAACTCGATATGATAACAGGCATATTGATGTAATATTTTGAGATTTGAATGCTTTCTGGACCCGCCCTACTGAGGTCTGCCGAAATGTAGGTAGAGTGGCGTACTTAGGGTGTTGGACCAGGCTAAGTCGATAGCACACTCCGGACTTGTGTTGGCTGGGCGTTCAGGCGGGTAGACCATGCAACAATGCTAAAATACAAAGAGACCAACAACATAACTTGTACAACATATGAATAACTTGGACTAAAACTCAAAAAGAATTGCACAACTTCATTATAGACAAGAAGGATAAGAATAATAATTCAAAAGATCGAGCCTGTACAAAATAAATGAACATGGAGTCTGTTTTCACACAACAATATCTTTCATTATAGGTCTGGATTACAGGGGAGACAAGGACACACTTAGGGTACATTACCAGGATAAATGTGCTATACTTCTTGTTCTAACCAAGGGCAGGTAGCTACACTTTTAGTGCTGGGACTGTATCAAGTGTTGCTTGAACTTACTGGACCCTCCCAGAGGGGTCCGAATGTTCTCCCGGAGGACCTACCCGACTATGTATATTGAATCTATAACATACATTGTGTGTAATTACAGACTCACCTCCGTGAAACTAAGCATAAAACTTACGGAGGTGCTCGATGTTCCAGGGATTAGGAAGCGGGGTCCCATCCTCAGTTGCCAAGCGAACGCATCCGGGGCGTGATACTTTGATCACTCGAAAGGGACCTTCCCAACTGAGGGAAAGTTTGTTCAACCCTTCTCGAGTCAGTATTCTCCGCAGCACCAGATCACCTTCCTCGAGCTCCCAGTTGTGCACATGCCTTTGATGATAGCGTCAAAGCGCTTGGTGGTAACGTGCGTTCTGAACAGCTGCTTGGCACCTTCCCTCATCTACGAGGTCAAGGTCTTCACGCTGAAGCTGGTCCTGTGTGGCTTCGTCGAAGGTCCGGACCCGGAGTGACCCCAAGGTGTTCTCTGGAGGAAGGACTGCTTTAGCTCCGTACACCAGGAAGAAGGGTGTCTCTCGAGTTGATCAGTTAGGTGTTGTCCTGTTAGCCCACAAGGTGGACGGAAGCTCCTCAATCAAGTTGGCTCCATGCTTTTTTAGGCGCTCATATGTGCGCGTCTTGAGTCCTTTTAAGATTTTTTGCATTTGCTCTCTCGGCTTGGCCATTGCTTGTCGGGTGAGCTACTGAGGCGTAGCTGACTTGAATGCTGAGATCTTTGCAATATTCTTGGAATGCAACACTTATCGGGTTCCATTGTCAGCTATGACTTTGTTCGGAACTCCAAATCTGCATACGATGGACTTCAAGAACTTGATTGTTGATTGCTTGTTGATTGTCACAACTGGAGTTGTTTCCGGTCATTTTGTGAACTTATCTATGGCGATGTACAGGTACCTGTAACCTTCGATGGCTTTTGGGAAAGGTCCCAAAATGTCCATCCCCCCACAGCGAATGGACATGTAGGAGGTATCATTTGCAGTGGCTGAGCCAGTGTGTGAATTTGCTTCGCGTGGAACTGGCACACTTCACACTTTTTCACTAGCTCGACTGCATCCTGGAGTGTTGTAGGCCAGTAAAAGCCATGCCGAAAGGATTTACCGACCAACGTGCGGGAAGACACGTGGTTCCCACACTCGCCTCCATGGATTTCCGCAAGGAGCTCGCGGCCTTCTTCCCTTGCAATGCACCGCATTAGGACACCGTTGGCACTGCGCCGGTAGAGATCCCCTTCTACTAGCGTGTATCTTTTAGCCAATCTGACGATCTCGTGAGTGGATACACCGTCTTCAGGAAGGATGTTGTTGTTCAAATAGCTCCGGATCTCCGAGATCCATGCATCGGGGCTAGTTTGAGCTTCTTAGTCTTGTGTGTTGGGTTGCTCGGAGCTCCCTGCAGCACCTACGACCCTTGAGGCTTTCGTCGAGAGTTCGTCGGCTTCAGTGTTGTGGAGACGTTGAATATGGTGGAGATCCAAGACTTCATAGTCCTTCTGAAGCCTCTGGACTTCAAGGAGATATGCGGCTAGTTGGGGGTTGTTTCAGCAGCATTCACCTTTGACTTGTTTTATGATGAGGTGTGAATCACCCTTCACCAACATCTACTTGACACCATAGGATACTGCCACCTTGAGCCCGTAGTTGATAGCTTCATACTCCGCTATATTGTTAGTCGCCTTGAAGTCAAGGTGAACCATGTATTTCACCTTCTCCCCGGTCGGAGCGAGGAGAAGGATTCCAGCTCCGGCCCCCTACTTCTGCACGGAGCCGTCGAAGTAGAGAGTCCAGTGAGGCTTGGTGAATATGGGACCTTAGGTTCCGACTTCTGCTCACTGGTGCACCCATGATTTGATGGAGAGAGAGTCTACTCCGCCACGAAGTCAGCCAAAGCCTAACTCTTGATTGCTTGTCGTGGCATGAATTGGAGATCGAACTCGGCTAGCTCCGCTGCCAACTTTGCGATGTTCCCAGTAGAATTAGGGTTATGCAATATGGATCGCAATGGATAAGAGGTTACCACTGAAACCTTGTGGGCTTGGAAGTAGTGGCGAAGCTTCCTAGAGGTGATAAGGACTGCGTAGAGCAGCTTTTGCACCTCAAGGTATCGAGTCTTGGCATCGTGGAGTACCTCACTGATGAAGTACACTAGGCGCTGGACTTTCCAGACCCTCCCGGAGGAGCCCGAATCTTCCTCTCCATCGACCTGGACCCTCCCGGAGGGGTCTGGACCTTCTTTTGGAATTTCTAGGACTCTGTCGGAGGGACCCAAAGCTTCTTTTGGAGTAACCTGGACTCTCCTGGAGGGGTCCGGATTTTCTTGTTCAACAGCAATTACTCCTTCGTTTGGAGGAGGTTGATCCTCCAACATCTCGCCTTGAGGATCCAAGCCTGGGGGCTGGGACCCAGACTCACCTTCAGGTAGCTCCAGACCCTCCCGAAGGGGTCTGGACTCCTGAATTGGGTATGGCTCCTGTCTCTCCGCGACCAGGACCATGCTAACAACTTCAATAGTTGCGGAAATGAAAAGCAGAAGGGGCTCACCAGGATTTGGAGCTACCAGGATTGGTAATGTGGTGAGGAGCTGCTTTAGCTCTTGAAATGCCTTTTCTGCTTCTTCGGACCAATGGAATGTCCCGGACTTCCTCAACAACTTGAAGAAGGGAAGCGCCCGCTCTGCCAGTCTCGAGATGAACTGGCTGAGCGCAGCTAGAGATCCAGTTAGCTTCTGGATGTCCTTGATGCGGGCTGGGGGCCGCATATCTTTAGTAGCCTTGATCTTTGCCGGGTTTGCCTCGATTCCTCGGTGAGTCACCAAAAAACCGAGGAGCTTCCCGGAGCTAACTCCGAAGACACACTTGTCCGGGTTCAGCTTGGTGCACATGATGCACAACTTGTCGAAGACGGCTTGCAAGTTGTCAAGGAGTGACTCCTTGTTCTTCACCTTTACGAAGATATCATCGACTTACACCTCCACCAAGTCCCTGATGAGTTCTCCAAAAGTTTTGTGCATAGCTCGCACAAAATTTGAGGTAGCATTTTTGAGACCAAAAGACATAGCAATATAACAGTACAATCCATCTACTGTAATGAAGGCAGTATGCTCTTCATCTTCCCTAGACATTTGGATTTGATGATATCCGGAGTATGCATCTAGGAAACACAATAGCTCACACCCGGAGGTGGAGTCCACTATCTGATCTATTCTAGGTAGTGGAAATGGATCTTTTGGACATGCCTTATTTAATGTGGTGTAGTCGATACACATCCAAAGCTTCCCGCCAGCCTTGGGTACAACGACTGGGTTTGCTAGTCATTATAGACGAAAAACTTCTCGGATGAAACTAGCTTCGAGCAGCTTCTTGATTTCTTGATGAATGAAGTTTTGTCGCTCTACTAATTGCTTTCGATGCCTCTAATGTACTGGCCGAGCGTCGGGGTAAATCTTTGGATTTTGCTCAATTACTTCCCTAGGTATCCCAGACATTTTTTATGGTTGCCAGGCAAACACGTCAACATTTGCCCGGAGGAAAGTGATGAGCGCGAGTTCCTATTTGTTGTTCAGACCTCCCGATATACTGGTGGTCTGAGCAGCATTGAAACCAACTTGGACGACTTTGACGGGTATGTCATTGTCGCCGCTTCGTTGCACACATGGTGCAGAGGTTGAGCCTCGGTGGCGAGTACTTGGAGGTTGAGTTGCTAGCTTTTTGCCAGATGCCTCCTCCTGCGCTGTTGCAAGTGCATGGAGTTCTTCTAGTGCGGTGATGCCCGCAGTGTGATCTCCGCGGATCCAGAGGATGCCTGTAGGTGTCGGCATCTTCAACACCAAATAGCCGTAGTGGGCTGCAGCCATGAACCTATACAGCGCAGGCCTGCCTAGGATGGCATTGAAGGGTAAGCTGATTTGCGCAACGTCGAAGACCAGCTTCTCGATCCAGTAATTCTCCCGAGTCCCAAAGGTCATCGGGAGTGTGATGGATCCGAGAGGGCTAATGGCTTCCGAACCTACCCCACAGAAAGGTCGTGAGGGGTGAAGGTCCGAGGGTCAGGAGCTTGACGAAGGCTTCGTAGCTCAGGAGGTTCAACCCCGCACCTCCGTCCACCAAAACATGGTAGAGCTGGACATTGTTGATGGTAGGAGACACCATCAGTGGCAATTGGCCAGCTTCGATCATGTTTCTAGGGCAATCCGTAGCATCGAAGGTAATGGGAGTGTCCATCTATTTCCAATGAGGTTCCGCCCCGGCGGTAGGAGCTGCAATGGCCATGCCCCGCCGCATTGTCTTGAGGACGCAGCGAGAAGTGATGTCCCAGGAACCACCATAGATGGTGTTGAGGGTCTTCCGGCGCTCGTGGTCAAAGATGTCGGAATCATCGTCAATCGTGTTGTATACGGCCTTTAGGACCTTCTTGGGATCCTGAAAGCCTAGCTCTGTGTCACCCGGAGCTTCGTCGACTTTTTGTTTTCCTTCCGGCTGACGAAAAGGAGCTTCCTCTCGGTGCTTGTTGTATCGCTCGACAAGATTCTGGACCTCTCGGCAATCCTCTAGATTGTGTTTGTCCGTCTTGTGTATTAGACACCACATATTGGAACTGCCACGGTCTTATGACGAAGGTCGAGGTCGTTTTTCGGGGCGTGGCCCCGGCCACCCGGAGCTGCAGCAGCCACAACAGTAGGGGTGCCGACTGACGACTTTTTCTTATTGTTGGTCTCCTTATTCTTCTTTCCACTACCAGAGGTAGTGGCTTCTGCCTTGGAGGACTTTTGTTGGCCTCTAGAGATGGCTTGGAGTGCATCTCATGGCCCTCCGCAGCTCTGGCGCATTTTTCGACCAGGCTGAAGAGCTCTGTGACACTGGTGACTTCTTTCATCACCAGCTTCTCTAGCATCTTATGGTCCCGAACGCCCTGTCTGAATTCGACAATAACAGAGGCATTCGAGATAGAAGGGATGGCATTGCGTACCTGAGAAAATCGTTGGATGAAGGATAGTAGTGACTCTCCCGATTTTTGCTGAACGGCAAAAAGGTCCAGTTCAGTGCTTGGTCAGGTGTAGGAGCTCCGGAAGTTGGTGGTGAACTGTTAGCATAGCTCCGCCCAACTGTTGACGGAGTCAGGCGGGAGGCTCATGAATCAGGACCTGGCGGTCCCAGTCAAAGCCGCAAGGAAATAATTGGCCATCACGACCTCATTGCCTCCCGCTGCAAGTATAGCGGTGGAGTAGATTTGAAGGAAGTCGGCGGGGTTGACAGTCCCATCAAATTTCTCGGGCAAATGAGGTCCGAACTTTTGTGGCCACCTAACCTTGCGTAGATGCATAGGCAAGGCACAACAACCTCCTCCTACTCCCATTGGAGCAGCATTGTCCCAAGCCTCCCGCCTCTCGCGAGCACGCTCGATGTGGAGACGACCATCCTGCTCTCTGTAATGGCGGTCGAGCTCTGACCACAGGTCATGCGTTAAAAGCCTCGACGAAATGTGGGTGCGACATGCCCCGGAGGGCAGCGAAGTCACGTGTTGCAACACAACACGTCTCCTGTGCTGTGAAGCTTGCGGACCAAGTCTTCATGACATGATCCGACATTGTGAAGGTGCCCGTCCCGAAGGGGGAGGACCTTGATTGCTGATGGCAATGGCTGCAGCTGCAAACAGATGTTCAACATCAGCCCTCCACTGATTCATCACACCCTGGGGTGCTCCTGGAGGTGGTGGACGTTGGAGTAGAGTACGCGCAACAATTAGCGCATTCTCAGGGTTGTTGTTCGTTGATGCCGTGATCAACATGAGTACCCCATCCTGCTATCCAGCATTGTTTGCCGGAACATATGGTGGTGGTGGTGGTATGATGCCCGTTGGGACAACGGCGGTTGCTGGCTATTGGATGTTGGAGGGATTCCCTCCAGAGGTTGCTTAGCATTGTTGTAGTTGGATGATCTTGCGGTGGAGTTCACTATCTTGAGATCTCAGGCGCCCCCTACCTGGCGCGCCACATGTCGAAGCATACGAACGACACTTCCCTAGTCCTACTTAATTGTGGCCCGCAGAGGTTCTTTGGTCGGTTTGGGCGTGCAGATATTCTAGACAAGATGATGACACAAAGGATTTACGTGGTTCGGGCCGCCTCAGCGTAATACCCTATTCACGGGGTGTGTGTTGTTGTATTAGGGATTCACTGGTGCTTGCATGCGTATGAGCTTGCCCGTCTGTATCGTGCAGCACAGTCCCTTTTATAGACCAAGGGATGGTTGTTACATCAATTGCCCAACCCGACACGTGGCCTTGGCGGTTATTATTGCCTAATACACAATCTAAGTGTGTTTAAGCACCTTAATAGTGTGATAACGTGCCTTAATGGCACCGTTACCGCCATTAAGGGTCCTCTGATCATGCGTCATTAATATTGTATTAATGGAACATAATCAGGCCTTGTAATTGTAGCAATAACTATCCCTTGAATGTTTGTGTCATTGGAGATCCGCTAGTATTCTCGTTGGTGTCGTAGGTCCGGAGGCTCGACACATGGCAGCTCTGGAGCTTCCCCTTGCAGGGAGCTAGGTCCGGAGCTGCTACACATGTGGCGGCACCGGAGCTTCCCTCTACTAGGGGTTAGGCCCGGGGTCACCGGCCACGTGTCAAGCATGGAGCTTCCCTATGTAGGGAGTTTAGCTCCAGTCTTATATTACACGTAGTAGTGTCGGAGCTACACATATGAGGGAGGCGGGTCCAGTGTCGTGTAACAAGTGGGGCCTACGGAGGTCTTCAACTTTGACAGGCGGAACTCCCTTGCTCTTCCTGCGGTATCGTGGGGTACCCGGTACGTAGCATACCAACAGCTGCGCCTTGCGCTAACCTGACGTCGCTCGCTGCCCCATGCTGCGTCCCCGACGTCGCCTCCTGTGCCACGCGCGGTCTGGAGCCTCCGACGTCACCCGCGGCTCCACGCGCGGCCCCGGCGTCCCCGACGTCGCTCGTTGTGCCACGCGCGGCCCCGACTTCCTCGATGTCGCTCGCTACACCACGCGTGGCCCCGACTTTCCCAATGTCGCCCGCTGCCCTGTGTGCGGCCCCGACGTCCCGGTATGCTGAACCTACTCTTGTCTATTAGCGACGAGCGCAGATTGGTGCATCGACCTCCTCCCGCCCCAATCCTCTGGTGTATCACCCCGCACTACTCCATCGGGACCGAGTCACATCCACCCGATGGTGACCCGATGGGCTGCTGGGGTTCTATAGCCGGTGGAGCGGTTCTCCGGGGTCGTCCTCCCTTTGACGACCTCCCCACCATCTGCCTCTTCACCCATCTCGCCTATCCCCTCTTCTATCCGTACCGTCAGGCTATGGAAGAAGAGTATGTGGCCTTGCTAGCCAATCGGACCTAGGAATTGGTTCCCCGTCCTGATCGTGGAAATGTTGTCATGACCAAGTGGGTATTCACGCACAAGAGGATGGTGGTGGGTTTATTGAGAGCTACAAGGTTCGATGGGTTCTTCAGGACTTCACTCAGCGCCCTGGTTTCGACTACAATGAGACTTTCAGCCCGGTGGTGAAGTCGGTGACGATTTGGACCGTTCTATCGATGGATCTCTCGCATTATTGGCCTATACACTAGACATCAGGGATGCCTTCCTCCACTGCACGCTGACGGAGATAGTGTACTGCAGTCAGCCGACAGGGTTTGTTGATTCAGCTCGCCTAGACAAGGTCTGCCGGCTAAACAAGTCCCTGTACAGCCTGAAGCAGGCGCTACGAGCTTGGTACAGTCGGTTTGCGTCCTTCCTGACCTCCCTTGGCTTTGTCGAGGCTAGGTCAGACACCTCTCTCTTCGTCTACTGCCGTGTGGGGGACATTGTGTACCTCTTTCTCTACATCAACGACATCATCCTCGTAGCATCGAATTCGGATCTCTTTCAGCGCACAATCTCCGCCCTGTAGTGGGAGTTTTCGATGAAGGATCTGGGCCAGCTCCACCACTTCCTGGGCATTACAGTCGAGCAACGCCCAGGCGGCCTGTTTCTTCACTAGCAACAGTACTGCCTGGACATCCTCCAGCGAGCGGGCATGGCTGATTGCAAGTCGTGCTCCACTCCGGTGGACACCCAGGCGAAGGTCTCCTCCATCGATGGTGCCCCTGTCACTAACCCCACCATTTACAGGAGTCTTGCAGGTGCTCTTCAATACCTCACCTTCACCTGGTCAGACATCCCCTACGCGGTCCAGCAGGTGTGCCTTCACATGCATGATCCGCAGGAGCCACATCTCACCGCTGTGAAGCGGATCCTGCGGTACCTGCGTAGCTCCCTCGACTAAGACCTCCTCCTTCAGAGTGACTTGCCTTATGAGCTGGTCGTCTACACCGACACCGACTGGGCGGGTTGCCCGGACACCCATCGGTCCACCTCTGGCTACACCATCTTTCTGGGCGGTAAACTCGTCTCCTGATCCTCGAAGCGGCAGCCCGTGGTGTCGCGCTCGAGTGCTGAAGCAGAGTATTGCGCGGTGGTCAATAGTGTGGTTGAGGCCGTCTAGCTCCTGCAGCTGCTTCAGGAGCTCCACTCACCCGTCGCTCGGAGCATGTTGATCTACTGCGGCAACGTCAGTGCAGTCTACCTCTCCACCAACCCCGTTCAGCATCAACTCACAAAGCATGTGGAAATTGATCTTCACTTTATTTGTGAGCGGGTTGTTCGTGACGAGGTTCGGGTCCTTCACGTCCTGCCGACATCGCAGTTCGCCTACATATTCATAAAGGGCCTCCCTTTGTCGTTATTCTCTGAGTTCCGGTCCAGTCTCAACATCTGTTGTGGCTAAATGTTGGGACTGGGGGGGTTTGGAGTGTATGTTGGAGTGTATATGACTATGTGTAGGTGTTTATTGGGCCAGGCCCATGTATCTTCCTATATGTACCCTTGACACTCTATTGGAAACTCTAATCCTATTTTCATCCCTTCCAATAGGCATAATCCAACAGGCTCACCAACATTGGAATAAGATGTTATTCATAGAGATTGTGGTGTTTGCATACTGGTCCATTTGGACTCAAAAGAACAATAGAATATTTAGAAGCATCTCTCCTAATATTCAGAATTGTAAAACCTTCTTTAAGAAAGAGTGTAGGCACCAGGCTTATAGGTTCAAGGAGGAGGTTCAATTGTATTTGCATAACTGGCTTTGTTAGCAGCTGAATTTTTATTCTCATTGAAGAGAGTATGACACTAGAGAGTTGGATAATTTTCTTGTCTATTCCTCACACAATGTCATACCCTTCAAGGGGTTGTGAATACATTATTTATAGGGTGCTATCCAGCCAAGATGCTGCTGTCCTAGCTGCTCTAAAAGCAGTCCAAGATGCCATGCAAACTGTTGTCCTAGCTGCTCTAAAAGCAGTCCAAGATGCCATGCAAACTGCTGTCCTAGCTGCTCTAAAAGCAGTCCAAGATGCTGAACTAAAACTTCCCACAACTATTATACTAATTGGGGCCACAGAGACCATGCAAAGATGCTAAAGTACAAGAACATTCAAAGATGCTAAAGTGCACAAGAGTTATTCCAGCATTCTCCCCCTAAGTCTTGTGTGCCATCTTGTGAGAGAGTTGGACCATCCCAATCCTGTAGCAAAGCTCAAGGAACTTGATCCTCCCAAGGGGCTTGGTAAGCAGGTCTGCAAGTTGATCCTTGGTGTTGACGTAGATTGCCTTGATGTTGCCTTCCTCCAAGCAGCCTCAGATGAAGTGGTACCTCACCCGGATGTGCTTGCTTCGTTCATGAAAAATGGGATTCTTTGCCAGGACCAGAGCAGACACGTTGTCCATCCTGAGTTCCACCGCTCCAGTGTCTCTGCCAAGGAGATCACCAAGCAGTTGAACAAGCAGAGCGCTTGAGTCGAAGCGGTGGAGGCCGCTATGTACTCGACCTCATAGCTGGACATGGCCACCACCTACTGCTTGACTGGCTGCCAACTAACAAGGCACTTGTCGAAGAAGAAGAGGATCCCGCTCGTGCTCTTGCTGGTGTCGATGTCACCGGCGTGGTCGATGTCGCTGTACCCGACAAGGTGTGCCTCCCTAGGACACCTTGGGTAGTAGAGGCCGTGATCGAGAGTCCCCGCAACATAGCGGATGATACTCTTCACAGCCTGCTGGTGCTCCGTCGTCAGTCGTTGCAGGAACCGACTAACATAGGTGACAGAGAATGCCAAGTCCGGCCGGGTGTGGGCGAGGTAGCGAAGGTTCCCCACAAGACGCATGTACTGTGTAGCGTCCACCTCCTCTGTCGTGCTATCGCGGCTCAGCTTCAACCTCTCCTCCATTGGAGTGAGAGTTGAGTTGTAGTTTGTGAGCCCAGCTAGCTCAACAATGCGCTTGGCGTAGGCGATCTGTCGAAGCATGATCCTGGAGTCAGCCTGATGCACCTCAATCCCTAGGTAGAAGAATAGGATCCCAGGTCACTCATCTGGAAGGTGGCTTTCATCTCTTCCTTGAATGTTGCCACCTCCGCATCCTTGGTGTCGGTGATCACCAAGTCATCGACGTAGACACCCACCAGTAGGGTTTTTCTCAAGTACCCCGCCGGTAGATGGCCGCCTCGTGCGGGCATTGCCCGAAGCCCATCCTCTTGAGCGTGGTATCCAACTTTGCATTCCACGCATGTGCTGCCTACCGCAAGCAATAGAGGGCCTTGCGTAGGCGCAACACCTTGCCCTCCTTGCCAAGGAGCGCAAACCCCGACGGCTTGTGTACGTAGACCTCCTCCTTCAAGTCGCTGTTGAGAAACGCCAACTTGACGTCCATGTGTTGGACATGCTAACCTTCTTGGGCAGCCAGCGCAAGAAGGAGTCGCACGGATTCCATCCGTGCCACGGGGGCAAAGGCATCGTCAAAGTCGATCCCCTCCTGTTGCACGAAGCCACGTGCCACCAAGCAAGCCATGTGCTTGACGATGGCGCCGACTTCATCCCTCTTTAGCTTGAACACCCACTAAAGGGTGATCACACAGTGACCATGAGGGAGGTCATCAAGATCCCAAGTGTGGTTCGTCTCAATCGCGTCCACCTCCGACTGCACCGCGGCAAGCCATGTCGTGTGTTTCTCGGCCTCCGCGAAAGAGCAAGGCTCGCCGTCATCGCACGCAAGGTGCAACTACACCTTCAGATCTTGATCATCCAGATCGTGAGGGGCCAGTCCCGGCACCGGCTGGTCGCCGAGAATGTTTTCCATCTTGTGATAGCACAACTGCCCGCCATCGTAGCACCCGTCAAGGCACTCCTCGTCGTGGGAGAGAGGAGTGACAAACTCCACTGGGTCGTGCTCGACACAAGCTGGTGATGAAGTGGATGTTCCTGGAGGGGTGGCCATCGGTGCTAGAGTGCGTGGGGTCGCCGACTGAGGTGGAGGTGGACGTTCGGAGGCTGGAGTAGACACGCTCGGTGGAGAAGAGCTGCCTACTCCCCTAGCTCCCTTGAAGTGGACGTAGTCGACGATGAAGTCGTCGTTAATCGAGGTCAAACCGTCATCCACCGCCTTGTCCCATGTCCATCCTTGCCCTTCGTTGAACACAACATCGCGCATCGTGCGCACACGCTGTGTCTCTGGGTCAAGAATGCAGTAGGCCTTCGAGCCCTCCGTGTAGCCGATGAACACCCAGGGGTGCTCCTGTCCTCGAGCTTACCGATCTGGCCAAGCTCCTTGGCAAACGTGAGGCAGCCGAAGACCCGTAGATGAGGGACCGCCGGCTTGCGCCCATACCAAGTCTCGTACGGTGTCGTGTCGTGGAGAGCCTTGGTGGGCGAACGATTGAGGATGTAGACGGTCGTCACCACTGCCTCTCCCTAGAAGACAACTGATATTCCCCTCTTTTTTAGGAGGGCCTGAGTCATCCCCACAACCGTCTGGTTGCGCCATTTGACAACGCCATTGTGCTGCAGGTTGTAGGGCACGGAGTAGTGGCGCTGAACACCCTCATCCGTGTAATACGACGCGATTCAGCCGCCCTAAATTCGCCTCCGATGTTGGTGCGCGGCACGTGCAGCTTGCGACCACAGTGGCCTGCATGCGTCTGATGGCGTTCGTAGCCTCTCCCTTGCCGCCAAGGACTATCACCCACATATAGCGGGAGAGGTCGTCGACGAGCAGCAGAAAGTAGCATCGTCCTCCTGGTGTAGCAGGTGTCACTGGGCCACACAAGTCCCCGTGAACGAGCTCAAGCCGCTCCTTGGCTCGAAGGATCGACTCCTGGGGAAAAGGAAGTTGCCTCTGCTTCGTCCCCATGCAGACATCGCAGAGATGCTCCACATGATCAAGGCATGGCATGCCTCGCACCATCTCCTTGGCACTGAGCTACTTCAGGGCCTCGAAGTGAAGATGCCCAATGCGCTCGTGCCGCTGCCATGCCTCGTCCTCCCGACGAGTGGCAAGACAGAAAGGTTGTGCTACCTACACGTGAAGGACTTAGAGTCGATTGGTGCCTTTAGTAACCTTGGCAAGAAGGCGACAATGGCGATCCTAAATCCTCATGACTCCGTCCTTGATCTCCACGCGCGAACCGCTCTCATCCAGCTGCCCCAAGCTGATGATGGAGTTTCTCAACACGGGGATGTAGTAGACTTTGACGAGCAGCTTGTGCTCACCGAACTTGGCAGTGAGGATGACGGAGCCGACACCCTTGATCTCCACGCCGGAGGCATCACCAAACTTGACGGAGCCTCAGACATTGGGATCAAGCTCGGCGAAGAACTCCCGTCGACCGAACATGTGATGGGTGGCGCCGATGTCGAGGCACCACTTGTCAGTCTTGCCGTTGCTAGAGCCGTCGACGAGGAAAGCGTGTGCTCTTGGCTCATCAAGATGAAAGAGAGCTGCTGCGGTCGACGCCACTAGAGGTGGCTTGATGCTTCCGTGTGCCATGAGCAAAGCTGGCTCCTGCTCCACCTGTGTGACGTGGGCCTCCTTCTCCACTTGTGCGACATGGGCCTGGCCATGTCGTGGGTGTCGACACTCCCTAGCCTAATGACCAAGCTTGCCACAATTGTGGTAGGTGTCGTCTTGTGCCGACTTGTGGTTGCTGGCGGCACCGCTCTGGGCGCCTCTGCAGGCACGTCCTTGCGCCCTGGCATGGGCACCTCTGCGCCCCTTGCATGACTTGCCGCGCTTGCGGGTGCCTGTCGAGGAAGAGGGCCCCCCCTTGTTCTGATCACTCTGACCAGCCTCCCAATGCTCGTGACTAAGATGAATCTACCCGACAATTGTGATAGGCTCCGAGAGAGGCTAGGGTTCGTCGCTGTTGATGACCTTGAGGCGACTTATCGCCTCTTCGATTGACATTGTGGAGAGGTCCAACAGAGACTCGATCGATCGGGCGATCTTCTTGTACTTCTCGAGGAAGCAACAAAAGAGCTTCTCGACAGCTCTCTCCTTATTGTAGGTGTCGTCGCCGAACTGCACCAACTTCTGCAACAAAGTATTAAGACGAAGAGCAAAGTCACGTCCTCACCTGGCTTAAAGGCTAGGTTCTCCCACTCCTTGCAAAGCGCCTGTAGTGTGGTCTAGTGGGCGTGGTCGCTGCCGATGCGTGCCGCAACGATGGCATCCCAGGCCTCCTTAGCAGTCCGCTTCTTGGAAAGCGAAAACTGCATCTCGGGCGAGACTGCGGAAATGAGGGCATCCAGTGTCTGTCGATCCTTGTAGTACTCGATGTCGCCGTACCGAACTTCTTCCCACATGTGTCGCACCTGGAGCCGCACCCTCATTACCGCGGCCCACTCGACGTAGTTGGTCTTAGTGAGGGTAGGCCACCCACCGTCGGGACCGACATCTCTGACAATGGCTGGACCTCGTGGTGCCCATGGTACCTATCCAGGGAGAGAGAATTGTGCTGCCTGTAACGGTCGCGTTCTCCATCGACTCCGTCGCCGGGAGCGCCACCGGCTCGTCCGCGCCCGTCTGGATTGCGGTTGTCGCGCCCATGGAGGTGCGCAGCTACTCGCTGCACCTCTTGTGCTCGCGCCGGCTCCCTCACCGACATGAGCTCATTGTCGACAGCACCGTCGACAGAGTCGCTGGAGCTACTACAGCGCAGAGAATCCAGCTATGCTGCCGCCGCACGCGCTACAGCTGTCGCCGCCGCTGCTTCCACTTCCGCCCTCACTGCTGCCAGTTCCGCCGTCACCAACCTCGCCGCTAGTGCCGCCATTGCCGCAGTATCTGCCGCCGCTCACTCGCGCTCCTCTGCCGTGGCAACCTCCGTCTGTCGCGCGCTCGAGGCGACTAAGTGCTGAGACTGTCCGTCGGACATCGCGCACTAGTGGGGGGCTGGTGTGTGGAGAAGACAAGATGTTGCTCGTCTGTGCAGAGGAGGGATGAGTTGGGGCAGCCGGTGTTCTCGCTACCGGTTGCAAACAGAGAGAGGTGCGGGAAGGAGATGAGCAAGAGATGTTTAGGCTACAGGATAGAATGACTTTGATATCAAGTGTTAGTAGCTGAATTTTTACTCTCATTGAAGAGAGAATGACACTAGAGAGTTGGGTAATTTTCTTGTCTATTTCTCACACAATACCATACCCTCCAAGGGGTTAGGAATGCATTATTTATAGGCTGCTATCCAGCTAAGATGTTGTTGTCCTAGCTGCTCTAAAAACAGTTCAAGATGCCATGCAAACTGTTGTCCTAGCTGCTTTAAAAGCAATCCAAGATGCTATGCAAACTGTTGTCCTAGCTGCTCTAAAAGCAGTCTAAGATGCTGAACTAAAACTGCTCACAATTGTTGTCCTAATTGGGGCCGTAAAGACCATACAAAGATGCTAAAAGATAAGAGCCTTTAAAGATGCTAAAGTGCACAATAGTTATTCCAGTAGGCTTCAGGATTTGCCATAGCCTCCCTCCTTTCTTTGTACTTTCCTTATCTGTACAGTTCTCTTTTAATTAATATACACAGAGTAGGGCCTTCCTGCTGTTTCTCTTGCTAAAAAAAACAATACAGTAAAAAGAAAGATGTCGAAAAGGTCCAGCAGACATTGAAGAAAACAATTGGTTTGGGTACCAGTCAGCAGGATGATGATGGTTCTGTCCAGCTTGATCGTGTAAAGTTGACTGGCGGCAGCAAGAAACTAGTGGTAAATATATTATTGCTGCAGTGTATAAGCTTTTGATACCCTTCATTGCACTTGATTGGATCATAGAAGTGAATATTGATCAGATTGATTTGACTATGATTTTTAGATGATGGGTAAAGTCCTGACCTTTCTCTCTGAGGAGGTTATGGTCAATTTATTACAAGCAAGTACAAATGCAGACACGCACAACCTATTGTCTAGAACAAGGCGACGATAATTGGATGACTAAGCACACGACTGTGGACCGAACTTCGTAAGCCAGTACTACGATACGTTCATCCTTTCACGTTTTTCGTAAGTGCATCCCAGATCCAGCGCTCATGACTTCCTCTGTAAAGTACCTGCATTTAGTACTGTGAAATTCAGCCTGAAATTCACTCTTATCGGGAATCGAACTCAGGACATGAGTAATTCTATTTAGAGTACTTAACCACTAGGTCAAGCCTCCTTTCACAATTTGACTTACGATACTGAACTTTTCCAATTAATGGTCCCTTATGAAGTTCTGGTTTAGTTATTTTAGATGTCATCCACTATGTGCTAAAACAATTGGTTTGTCCGTGGTGTTGTGGACTTGTGTAAGGAAAACATACCTTAGACTGCTTCCTGTATTATTTCAACTTTTCTTGTGCAGATACTCCAACTTGGCGTCAAGCCACATAATAACAAGTTTCAGCAAAAACTGCGCACCCACTTCAACCGTATTCAGATGCCCACATCTTCAGATCCTCTTTTGGTATTTTCAAATCATACATACCACTTGAGCTTTTCATGACACCGTTCTCTCCATCTTCTCCCTTTTGCTGGTTTTGACTGAAAGGCATCGTTTGGGCAGGCTTATATGTGACTGCATCAGCATTTGACTCGGGAGTTCTTAGTTTGCAAAGGAAATTTGGTCAATGGCGGGTGGACAACTCGTCTGAAGAGGACGGGGATCTCCAGTTTTATGAGTATGTTGAAGCTGTAAAATTAACAGAGGACAATCTTGTGGCAGTCCCCGGAGAAGCAACTGGAGGTGGAGCCCGAGTCGACCAAAAAACTGCAACGCTCACCGCTGAAGTCAGCTCGTCTCCGATCAGACAAGAGGTATGGCTTAGTCTATACTAGGCAGTTTAAAAAGACTAGAAAGATCTCTATCAGTGTGAAGGAAGGCCTGCAGGAGGAAGTTCGACGAAGCCCTCGCATTGTTTCCAAATGCATGGGGTTTAAGCAGACCTCTGAGGGATGTTCCCAGCTCCAAACCAGGAGGCCTCAGAAGAAGGTTCGCTTTGTCGACCCTGCAGAACTGGAGGTGACCCTAGATGATTCAGCTTTCAACGGGCCTGTCAAATTCCCCACTCTGGAAGAGCTGCAGGGGAGGAAGGAGCCATACCCGGAGATCCCAGTCCAAGAGCTTGTAGCTGTTGCGGAGACCTGTGGCGTGCCACCTGAGGCGGCGCGACAAAACCTCACCGCTGGGGAGGCTAGCGGTGCTCCTGAAGATAGTACCCCATGACGATCCAAGGAAGAGAAGGCGGGAGGGGCAGGCATGGCCCCACTTTTGCTGCATTTTGTGTGATAAACCTGGTCATACTGAGCTTTTGTGTTGTAGTCGATGGCGGTTTTTGTTGGACCCCTGTGAGGGCGTTACGATTTGGTGCTGGTCTTTTGAACTCTATTTATCACTTGTTTTCTATGTTATGGGAAGTCCCTGACGTGATGTCAGGTCGACATTTGGTTTATGCATCCGTTAATTATTGTTCCTATGATGATGCATCACCGTCAATTTAACATTCTTAACTGGAACATTCGCGGGCTTAATGATGCTGAAAAGCATCGAGCAGTTAGGGCGAAATTGGAGGAAAGCTCTAGTGTGATTTACTGTCTACAGGAAACTAAACGGGAATTCTTTGATTCGTCATATATCAAGAAATTTGCCCCAAAAAGATTTGGTCAATTTGCATATGCTCCAGCAGCAGGTCTGTCAGGAGGCATCATAATGGGTTGGAACAATCATATGTTGGAAGGAACTGTTATGAATGTAATGCCTTTTGCTATCACGGTGAAATTTTGTTCACGATTGGATAACATGGTTTGGCATCTTACCACAATCTATGGTCCTTGCTCCGGGGAAGCAAGGCTGAATTTCATGAGTTGGCTTAATCAACTGGTACTGCAAGAGGAAGAGTTACACATGTTCATTGGAGACTTTAACTTCTACAGATCACACGAAGATAGAAACCGACCAGGGGCTAATACTTCTGATATGTTCTTCTTCAATGACTGGATTAACTCAATGAGCTTAGTGGAAGTGCCTCTGAAAGGAAGAAGATTCACGTGGAGTAATATGCAAAGGAATCCGTTGCTTGAACAGCTGGACTGGTGCTTCACCACCCTCCAATGGTCACTCGCCTTTCCTAATACAATGTTATTACCTTTGGCTAAGACCACCTCAGATCACGTGCCCTGTGTAGTTCAAATTGGAACTAGAATTTCGAAATCTAACATTTTCAGGTTTGAAAATCACTGGATGAGACATAAGGATTTCATGGAAGTAGTAAGCTCAACTTGGCAGCAGAACAGGAGATTCCAACACTTTTCGGATAGTGTTAAAAGACTCAGTGCTAAGTTCAAGGCTCTGCGACAAGCTCTTAAGAAATGGAGTAGAGGGAAGAACAGGTGGTCTCATATGATTACCCAATCCAATCTGGCCCTGGCGGTTTTGGACAAATTGGAGGAAGGAAGACCGCTTTTCCCAAATGAAAGGATTTTAAGACATATGCTAAAGGACCACATTGGGAGGGTTTTACTGGAGCAGAATGATTTATGGAAACAAATATACACAATAAGATGGACGAAGGTGGGGGAGGAAGCCACTAGATTCTTTCATTCGGCTGCTACAGAGCGCTACAGGAAAAATTTCATTACTATGATAACAATGGAGGATGGCCGTGAGGTGGTTAACCATGATGAAAAAGCTGCATACATTTGGAATTGCTTTAAGGAGCGGATGGGAACATCGAACCCGATACACCCCTGGATTATGATGAGGGACCTCTCTCCCGCCATTGAAGGGCTGGATCATCTGGTGGATCCCTTCACGATCAATGAAATTGAGGAGACAATTAAGGAAATGCCTCATGAAAAAGCACCTGGACCGGATGGATTTAACAATAAATTCTTCAAGAAATGCTGGCCAACTATCAAAGATGACATCCTCCAGGTATGTGAAGATTTCTTCCAATGTAAAACCAGTCTGGGTCCAGTGAATGGGTCCCTTATTACTTTGGTTCCAAAGGTCCCCACCCCCACCTCCATAAGAGACTTTCGGCCAATTTCACTATTAAATACGAGTGTCAAGCTGATCACAAAAATGATGTCCAAAAGGCTGCAAAAGAGCATCACACAATTGATTCACCGCAACCAATATGGCTTCATAAAATTGAGAACCATACATGACTGTCTTGCTTGGTCTTACGAATACATATACCAGTGCAAAAAATCGAGGCAAGGCCTGATCATTCTCAAACTGGACTTTGAGAAGGCCTTTGATACAATGGAACATGAAGCCATACTCCTCATGATGAAGACACTGAATTTCCCAAATAAATGGATCACTTGGTGCAGTGATATACTATCGTCCGCCACCTCTTCGGTTATACTTAATGGCATCCCAGGCAAGCCATTTAATTGCAAAAGAGGAGTCCGACAGGGGGATCCTTTATCGCCCCTTCTATTTGTGCTAGCAGCAGAACTCCTTCAACTCATGTGCAATTGGGCTGCCTCTATTGGTCTTCTCACACTTCCTTTAAGAGGCACAGGTACATTGGATTTCCCATGTGTCCAATATGCGGATGACACCCTTCTCATCCTTCATGCCTCACAAAAGGAATTATTCTTTGTCAAATCTCTACTTTACTCATTTGGTGAGGCTACAGGGTTGAAAGTAAATTACAATAAATCTTTCTTAGTCCCAATCAATATATCGGAAAGTGATGCGACAATACTAGCAGGGACACTGGGATGTCAGGTCAACTCTTTTCCCTTTACATACCTTGGTCTTCCAATGTCACCAATGAAACCACAAGTGCAGGATTTTGAACACATCATTTTAAATATGGAGCAGAAAGCCTCTGCTTGTGCTAGTTGGCTCTCGATGGCTGGAAGATGTGTGCTAGCTAATACAATTTTATCCTCTACACCGATATATGCTACGTGCACTCTTAAACTACGTCCTACAGTGGTGTACAAGTTGGATCAAATCAGAAGAACGTTTCTATGGAGGGGTACGGATGTGGCAGGACGAGGTCATCCTTTAGTAGCATGGGACAGAGTTACAGCTCCTGTTAACAAGGGCGGTTTAGGGCTGATATCTATCACACGATTGAATAATGCATTACTGCAAAAATTTCTATTCAAAGCTTATAACAGAATGGATATTCCATGGGTGGAACTCATATGGAGCAAATATGGTCAGAATAATCAACCTCCGCATGCCACATGTAGGGGCTCCTTTTGGTGGCAGGATGTGTTATCTAATTGGCTTATCTTTCATAACAATATGCAAGTAAAGATTGGTCCAGGGGATACTGTCCTCCTTTGGAAGGATCGGTGGGATGGTCATAGTATTCTACATGGAAAGTATAGTAGACTGTTTTCCTTCGCAAAAAACCCAAATATTTCCATAGCTCAATACCTGGGGGAAAACAGAGTGGATGATATTTTTCACACGCCACTATCTCAGGAAGCATCTCTTGAGCTAACTGAACTACAGCAGTTAATAACATCCCGACAGGAACTGGGTCTCGATAGGGACAGCTGGTCACAGGGGCATAACTCCAAAAGATTCACTTCCACCAAAATATATAAGAGATTCTACAAACACATTTTCATGCCTAAACCTCTGAAGTGGATTTGGAGATCCCGGGTCACAAAGAAGCTGAAGATATTCACATGGTTGTTATGTTTGGACAGACTTAATACTAGAAACTTACTCCGAAGGAAGAATCTTCAAATTCAGGACGCAGATTATTCATGTGTCTTGTGTGATCAAGGAATGGAGGAACTCACTTACCATCTATTCTTTCAGTACCCGTTCAGTGTGTCATGTTGGGATATTCTTGGAGTACAATGGAACCATGAGATTCCGTTCTTCGACTCTTTGGAAACGGCAAAAAAGAGGTGGCCTAGGCCGGGCTTCATGGAAATATTCGCTATTGCGACTTGGGAAATTTGGCTAATTCAAAATGGGTTGATCTTCAGGAATCAGAGGCCCACAATATCTGCATGGAAAAGGGGTTTTTGTAACACACTAACTAGGCAACATTGTCAATTTAAGTCTTGTTGTAAAGAGGCCCTATTTATTTGGGTTAACAGTCTGTAATCCTGACAGGTTTCTTCCCATCTCAGGAGACCTTGTAAGGTGCCTTGTAACTGTTGTTATGATAATAAACAAAACAGGAGGGGCTTTTCCCTGCTGTGTTTCGGTCAAAAAAAAAATCTTGTGGCAGTCGGTGAGGTATGATGATTTCTCTAATTTAATTCATTGTAACATGCAAAAATATTTAGAGGTTGCACTGAATACAAGTGGCTACTGGCTTATGCCTTCTTATCTAAAATATAATTAATACACCATTTACTTGCCAGTTCTCTGGTATGAAGCTAGGTTATCATATGATGCCGTTTTCAGATGACCCCCCCCCCTTGATTTTCTTGCAAAAATGTTTCCTAAGGAGCTCCCACCTAGTGTCTGAGTAGTGTTAGTATGTGTTGTTTAATTGGTAAGCATAACAGTTGACCTGATATGATTCCTATGTCAGGTTGTCTTCCGTGCAAAAGTTGGAAAGTTGGTGGACACTACCAGCTTCCTCATAAGGGAATCATCCCTTGAGAACTTGGAGTGGTATTTTTTTAACTGAAAGAAACAGCGAGGGAAACTCCCACTGTTATATGCATTAATAAAGGATAAAACGGCTGATGTAGCCAGTACAACGACCCAAAAGACATACACTACCAGCACTACAATACAACCTACCTTTACCATCAAACAAGCAACACAGAACTACCAGGACCTTCCAAGACCTCTAGAAAGGATCTACCACTTATGATACAAATCAACGATCTTTAACAACTTAATCCAACAAGTTTAGGCGATGGCGACACCTGAAAAGAAGCTTCTAGGATCATCGGATCCCACCCATCAGTCAAATGCTCACCGACCTAGCATCATTGACCTCACAGGGGGATTTCAAATCCTTCTTACTTGTATCTGAATATCTTGTGAAGCACTCTTTGTCCAACTGGATGACCACACGCTTCACTCGGACCGGCGATGATGAAGAGGCAGAAGTAGTAGCCAGAGAAGCCACCGCCAAGGAGAGAGGGCAATCAACACACTCACACTTTAGCTTCCCAGAGTTGGGAGTGATGTTGATTTCCTCATGAATCTTCGAAGGAGCTTCACGGGAGATCCGAGCTGGTTTAGCAGACTTACACTGACCCGCTTTGTGACCTTCACCCTTGCAGCGAAAACAACGTGTGGCATTTTTACACCTAGCTGCAATGTGATCAAAAGAGAAACATTTAAAGCACCAACCAATCAAATCTGTAGGCACCGGTCGGGCACCTTGATGCTTGGAGCGACCTTTAGTCTCGACAACCATAGAACTATGCGAGCAATCAATCCTAGCAGCTCCGGAGGTAGGAGGGGAGCCAGATCGAGCAGAGGATGTTGGATGGCCAAACAAAGGTCGGCATAAGGGGGCGACCTAGGAACAGAAGCCGGCAAGGTAGGAGAGGGTAGGCGGGGGGAGAAGATGATGGTGATGGCAGGAACCTCGACAGAGACCAAGTTTGGGGAGGCAGAGACCTAACACAGGGGAGAATGAATTTAGTCGCACCCCAAGGGCGGAAATCAGGAGAGACTACCTTGGGGGCGGGAGAAGCTAAGGGAGTAGGGACAAAGGAGCCAAATTGGAGGTGAGAAGAAGTAACTGGAGATCCAGTCTCCAAGGGTGGTGGCACACTCCGTCCATGGCCAGAGGCGACCAGAGGAGGGTAGCTAGTGGACAACACGACCAACACAGATCCAAATGATGAGGGAGAGACCAACTTGGAGTGGTATTTTCATAATGCAAATACAAAAGTTCTCTCTTCACCTATAAATGGCAAACCTTCAAGTCACAACTTACAACTCCATGTCATATAGGTTGTTAGGTACAAAGGGCAAAGCAAAATTGCAGATCCTAGTTTCCAAAATCCTCGATGGGTTGATGGGGAGCTTTTGATACTACATGGAAAGGTGAATTGAGGGCGGGAGCACACTGTTGGTCTTAAACATTATTTCTTACTAACGCACATAAGTGTGCAACTTGCAGTTTGTCAGAGACGGTCCTGTGATAGCTTTCTTTTACTGGACATCAAATTTTCATCTTTTTTGAGTTCTTTGGGCGGTTGAGGCTGTTATCAAATTTTCAACATAGAGAAGAAGAAGAGTACAACCGCGAGACGAGGTATGCACAAAGAGTGCAGGATCATGAGCACTAGCAAAAAAGCCAGCAGTAGTTATCACTGACGCAAAACGCTGAAATCAAGCACGGGGAGCTTGCTTGAGGCCATAAAGTGAGCGAAGAAGGTGACAAATGATACCATCAGGAACAAAATACTCAGGCGGTGGCTGCATGTAAACCTCCTTATGTAGCTCACTGTTAAGAAAGACATTCTAGACATCAAGCTGAGAGATGGACCAAGCACGAACAGAGGTGTTGGTACCCTGCGTACCGGATACCCCTTGGGACTACAAAGACTGCAAAGGAACTCCACCTATCAGTGTTGGAGACCTCCGAAGGCCCCACGTGTCATACTGAACTGGACCTGCCTCCCTTCTATGGTTAGTCCCAGTGCCGCCACGTGTATCATAAAATCGGAGATACATTCCATACCTGGGAAAGCTCCGGACTAGATACCTGTGTGACATCCCCGGACCTAACCCCTGATAGAGGGAAGCTCCAGTACTGACACGTGTACAATAGAACCGGACCTACCCGTCCTAAACGGTAAGTTCCGGAGCTGCCACACGTCCAACTGTCGGACCTTTGACTTCAACAGGGTGATTGGCGGACCTCCAACAACTCGGACCTTCGAGGGACATTAAAGCTTCAAGATCCGATTATGTGTCATTAATGTTGTCTTAATGACACATGATCGGAGGACCCTTAATACCTGTAACGCCACCATCAAGGGGCGTTACCACGCTGTTAAGGGTAATTAAATACATTAATTGTGTATTAAGCATTTGTAACCACTAGGGCCACTTGTCGGGCCAGAATAACGATGTAACGACCTGTCCTTGTACTTTAAAAGGACTAGTCGAGCGATACACGGGGGGGGGGGGGGGGGGGGGACTGATACACGCACTCAAGATACTTTCTGACACTCTAGTGCTCAGACGCTCAATACAACAACATACACCCATGGAGTAGGGTATTACGCTCAGGTGGCCCGAACCACATAAATCCTTGTGTCAACTTGCCACCTTCTTCTGAATCTCTGCGCGCCCCAACCGAACTACAAACTCCGCGGGTTGCCAACGGTAGTACTGGGAGAATTGCCGGAACCAGACTCCGACAGTTGGCGCGCCAGGTAGGGAGCAGTGCCCGAGATTCGAAGATGGTGAACTCTGCTGCTGGATCATACAATGATAACCACGCCGTGCAACCTGCTGGAGGCAATCCCTCCAACATGCAGCAGCCAACAGGTGTCATAGCTCCAGCAGGAGTCATGCCTCCACCGCCACCATCCGCTCCGGCGAATCAAGCTGAACGTCGAGATGGAGCGTCTGCGTCGGTCACTGCATCGGCGAACAACAACTCTGAACACGCGATTAATGTTGCGCGTGCTCTTCTTCAATGTCCACCGCCTCCAGGAGCACCCCAAAGTGCAATGGAGCAGTGGAGAGCTGATGTGGAACATCTGGTTGCAGCAGCAGCCGATGGCATCAGCAATCAAGGTCCTCCCCCCTCGGGGCAGGCCCCATCGCAGCATCGGACCTTGTCGGGTAGACTTGGTCCACACGCTTCGTAGCACAAGAGGCGTTCTGCATCTCAACAAGAAAGGTCGCTGCCTTCCGAGGCGCGACATACTCACACGGTAACGAGGCTTTCGACTCACGACCTCCGGGCGGAGCTTGATCGTCGTTACCGTCAACAGGACGGTCGTGTCCACATCGAGCGTGCTCGCGAAAGGCGAGAAGCTCGGGACAGTCCTGCTCCCGAGGGAGTAGGAGGAGGTTGTTCTGCCTTGGCCATGCACTTATGCATGATCAGATGGCCGCAGAAGTTCCGGCCTCACCTGCCGGAGAAATTTGATGGGACTGTCAATCCCGCCGAATTTCTCCAAATCTACTCCACCGCTATCCTTGCGGCCGGAGGCAATGAGGCTGTGATGGCCAATTATTTAACCGTGGCTTTGATTGGGACTGCCAGGTCTTGGTTCATGAGCCTTTTGCCTGACTCCATCAACAGTTGGGCGGAGTTGTGCCTACAGTTCACTGCCAACTTCGGAAGCTCATACACCCGACGAGGCACCGAACTAGACCTTTTTGCTGTCAAGCAAAAAGGGGGGAGTCCCTGCAATCTTTCATCCAGAGGTTCTCCCTGGTACGAAACACAATTCCTTCTATCTCAAGCGCTTCTGTTATTGTGGCATTCAAACAGGGCGTTTGAGACAAGAAGATGTTGGAGAAGCTGGCGACCAAGGAAGTCACCAGCGTCACGGAACTCTTCAACTTGGCAGACAAGTGTGCCAAGGTTGCGGAGGGCCGTGAAATGCACTCCCAACCACCTCCGGAGGACAACAAAAAGTCCTCCAAGGGTGAAGCCGCTACCTCCGGAAGTGGCAAGAAGAAGAAAAAGTCCAACGGCAAGAAGAAGTCGTCGGCCAGCACACCCACTGCCGCTGTTGCCGCACCTACGGGTGGCAGGGGGCCACGCCCCAAGAAGCGGCCTCGACCGTCATCTGAATACGGTGGCAACTCCAAGATATGGTGTCCCATACACAAGACGGATGACCACAACCTGGAAAACTGCCGAGAGGTCCAGAACCTTGCCGAGCGCTATAACAAGCGCCGGGAAGAAGTTCCTTTCCGTCAAAGGGAAGGAAAACAAAAAGTCGAAGAAGCTCCGGCTGAAGAGGAGTTAGGCTTTCAGGACCCTAAAAAGGTCTTGAAGGCTATTTACACCTCTGTTGACGACGACTTCGACGTCTCCGACAACGAGCGCCGGAAGACCATGAACACCATCTTTGGTGGTTCATGGGACATCACCTCCCGCCGTGTCCTCAAGACAATGCGGCGGGACATGGCCTCAGTAGCTCCCACTGCCAAGGCGGAGCCTCACCGGAAGTGGATGGACATTGCCATCACTTTCGATGCTTCGGATTGCCTTCGGAACATGATCGGAGCTGGCCAACTTACATTGATGGTATCTCCGACTATCAACAACATCCAGCTCCACCATGTAATGGTGTATGGAGGTTCGGGGCTAAACCTCATAAGCTTCGAGGCCTTCATCAAGCTTCAGCTCCGACCTTCGGATCTTCGCCCCTCCCGACCTTTCTCCAGAGTAGCTCCGGGGGCCATCACTCCACTCGGTGCCATTACTCTCCCGGTGACCTTCGGGTCCTGGGAGAATTACAGGACCGAGAAGTTGGTCTTCGATGTGGCGCAGATCAACTTACCATTCAACGCCATCTTGGGAAGGCCAGCCTTGTACAAATTCATGGTTGCTGCTCATTATAGCTACCTCGTGTTGAAGATGCCAACACCCTCAGGCGTTCTCCGGATCCACGGAGATCGCACCGCCGGAGTTACTGCTCTGGAAGAACTCCACGCGCTCGCTACAGCACAGGAGGAAGAATCTGGAAAGGAGCAAGCTCTAAAGCCCCCGAGCATTCATCATCGAGGCTCAACCTCCGCACCTCGTGTGCAACCAAGCGGCGACATCGACATTCCCGTCAAAGTCGTCCAAATTGGTTCCAACGCCGCTCAGACCACCCGTATATCAGGAGGTCTGAACGACAAATAGGAACTCGTGCTCATCACTTTCCTTCGGGCTAATGTCTACATGTTTGCCTGACAACCATCACAAATGCCTGGGATCCCTAGGTAAGTGATCGAGCACAATCTAAAGATTTATCCTGATGCTCAGCCTGTACATCAGAAGCCTCGGAAGCAATCAGTAGAGCGAGAGAACTTCATACGTCAAGAAGTGAAGAAGTTGCTTGAAGTTGGATTCATCCGGGAAGTCTTCCACCCAAAATGGCTGGCAAACCCAGTCATTGTACCCAAGGCTGGCGGGAAGCTTCGGATGTGTATCGACTACACTACACTGAATAAGGCATGTCCACAGGATCCATTCCCACTACCTAGGATAGACCAGATAGTGGATTCCACTTCCGAGTGTGAATTATTGTGTTTCCTAGACGCATATTCTAGGTATCATCAAATCATAATGTATAGGGAAGATGAAGAACATATCTCCTTCATCACAGTAGATGGATTATATTGTTACACTGCCATGCCATTCGGTCTCAAAAATGTTGCTTCTACATTTGTACGAGCAATGTACAAAACTTTGGAGAGCTCATCAGAGATGTAGTGGAAGTGTACGTCGATGACATCATTGTCAAGATCAAAAAGAAGGAGTCATTCCTTGACACCTTGCAAGCTGTCTTCGACAAGTTGCGAATCACTCGCACAAAGCTAAACCCGGACAAGTGTGTCTTTGGGGTTAGCTCCGGGAAGCTTCTTGGATTCTTGGTGAACCACTGAGGAATAGAGGCAAATACGGCGAATATTAAAGCTATTGAAGACATGCGGCCACCAGCCCGCATCAAGGATGTCCAAAAGCTGACTAGATGTCTAGCTGCCCTTAGCCAGTTCATTTCAAGACTGGCAGAACGGGCGCTACCCTTCTTCAAACTATTGAGGAAGTTCGGACCATTCCAATGGTTTGAAGAAGCAGAGAAGGCTTTCCAAGAGCTAAAGCATCTCCTCACCACTCTACCAACTCTGGTATCTCTGAACCTTGGTGAGCCACTTCTGCTTTACATTTCAGCAACTGACGAAGTCGTCAGCATGGTCCTGGTTGCGGAAAGACCAGAACCATCCTCAGTTCAGGAATTCAGACCCCTCTGGGAGGGTCCGGAACTACCTGAAGGCGAGTCTGGGTCCCAGCCCCCAGATCCGGAGCCTCGAAGTGAGACGCCAGAGGATCAACCTCCTTCAAATGAAGGAGTCACTGTTGCTAAACAAGAAGATCCGGACCCCTTCGGGAAGGTCCGGGTCACTTCAGAAAAAGCTCCGGGTTCCTCCAGCAGGAACCGGGAGGTCCCTAGAGAAGGTATGGACCCCTCCGGGAGGGTACGGGTTAATGAGGAAGAAGCTCCGGGCCCCTCCAGGAGGGTCCAGACAGTCCAGCGCCCAGTGTAATTCATCAGTGAAGTACTCCACGACGCCAAGACTCGATACCTAGAGGTGCATAAGCTGCTCTATGCAATTCTTATTGCCTCTAGGAAGCTTCGGCACTACTTCCAAGCTCACAAGATTTTAGTGGTAACCTCTTATCCACTATGTGCGATCTTGCATAATCCCAACTCAACTGGGAATATTGCAAAGTGGGCGGCGGAATTGGCCTAGGTCGATCTTGAATTCGTTCCAAGACAAGCAATCAAGAGTCAAGCACTGGCGGACTTCGTGGCGAAGTGGACCCCCTCTCCATCAAATCCTGGGGGCCCTAGTGAGCAGAAGTCAGAACCCAAGGTTTTGGTCTTCACCGAGCCTCACTGGACTCTCTACTTAGACGGCTCCGTGCAGAAGCAGGGGGCCGGAGCTAGAATTCTTCTCCTCGTTCCGACCGGGGAGAAGGTCAATACATGGTTCACCTTGACTTAAAGACGACCAACAACATGGCGGAGTATGAAGCACTAATATATGGGCTCAAGGTGGCACTATCATATGGTGTCAAGCAGCTGTTGGTAAAGGGTGATTCGCAGCTAGT
This sequence comes from Tuctoria greenei, assembly GCA_036927565.1. Classification (NCBI taxonomy): domain Eukaryota; kingdom Viridiplantae; phylum Streptophyta; class Magnoliopsida; order Poales; family Poaceae; genus Tuctoria; species Tuctoria greenei. The sequence continues at coordinate 160,122,780 of JAYESD010000007.1, read as the reverse complement.
GATAAAACAAGTCAAAGGTGAATGCTGCTGCAACAACCCTCAGCTAGTTGCATACCTACTTGAAGTCCAGAAGCTTCAGAAGGACTTCGAAGTCCTTGATCTCTGCCATGTCCAGCGTCTCAACAACGCTGAAGCTGACGAACTCTCGACAAAAGCTTCAACCGGAGCTCCAGATCCCGACGGAACCTTCGTCTAGAGATTGTCAAAACCTACAGCTGAGCCTGCCGAACTGAGTGAAGGGGGCGAGACCAGCACCTCGAAGCTACCGGTCCCGATGGCCCTGTTACCATGGCGTCCATCAAGGGTCGTAGGTGCTGCAAGAAGCTCCGAGCAACCCAGCACGCAAGACTCAGATGCTCAAGTTAGCTCCAATGCATGGATCTCGGAGATCTAGAGCTACTTGAAAGACAACTTCCTTCCTGAAGATAATGTATCCGCTGACCAGATAATCAGATTGGCTAAAAGATACACGCTGGTAGAAGGGGATCTCTACCGGCGCGGTGCCAATGGCGTCCTAATGCGGTGCATTACAAGGGAAGAAGGTTGTGAGCTCCTTGCGGAAATCGATGGAGGCGAGTGTGGGAACCACGTCTTCCCGCACGTTGGTCGGTAAAGCCTTCCGGCATGGTTTTTACTGGCCTATAGCACTCCAGGATGCAACTGAGCTAGTGAAGAAATGTGAAGCATGCCAGTTCCATGCAAAGCAAATTCACACACCAGCTCAACCTCTACAAATGATACCTCCTACATGGCCATTCGCTGTGTGGGGGATGGATATCTTGGGACCTTTCCCAAGAGTCGTCGGAGGTTACAAGTTCCTGTATGTTGCCATTGACAAGTTCACCAAATGGCCAGAAGAAACTCCAGTTGTGACAATAAACAAGCAATCAACTATCAATTTCTTGCAGTCCATAGTATGCAGATTCGGAGTCCCAAACAAGATCATAACTGACAACGGGACCCAGTTCACAAGCTCTGTATTCCAAGGATATTGCGAAGACCTCGGCATTCAAGTAAGCTACGCCTCCGTAGCTCACCCGGCAAAGCAATGGCCAAGCTGAAAGAGCAAATGCAGAAATCCTAAAAGGACTCAAGACGCGCACATATGAGCGCCTGAAAAAACATGGAGCCAACTGGATCGAAGAGCTTCCGCCCACCCTGTGGGCCAACAGGACAACTCCAAACCGGTCAACTGGAGAGACACCCTTCTTCCTGGTGTACGGAGCTAAAGCAGTCCTTCCTCCGGAGATCACCTTGGGGTCGCTCCGGGTCCGGACCTTCGATGATGCCACGCAGGACCAGCTCCGGCGTGAAGACCTTGACCTCGTTGAAGAGGGAAGGTGTCGAGCAGCTATTCGGAATGCCCGATACCGCCAAGCTCTTCGGCGCTATCACCAAAGGCATGTGCATAATTGACAGCTTGAGGAAGGTGATCTGGTGCTACGGAGAATAAAAACTCAAGAAGGGTTAAACAAACTCTCCCCCAGCTGGGAAGGACCCTTCCGAGTGATCAAAGTATCTCGTCCCGGATGCGTTTGCTTGGCAACCGAGGATGGGACACTGCTCCCTAATCCTTGGAACATTGAGCACCTCCGTAAGTTCTACGCTTAATATCACGGAGGTGAGTCTATAATTACATGTGATGTATGTTATAGCGTCATTGTACAGAGTCTGGTAGCTCCTCCGGGGGGACAGCCGGACTTTTCTCGAAAGTTCTGCAAAGTCCAAGCAACACTTGTCACAGTCCCAGAACTAAAAGTGTAGCTAGCTACCCTGGGTCTAACGAGAAATGCAACACACTTAGCCTGGTTCCGTACCCTAAGAGTGTACTTGTTTCCCCTGTACCCCAGACCTATAATGAAAGACATCATTATGTGAAAACAGACTCCACGTGCATTTATTTTGTACAGGCTCAATCTTTTTTAGTTTTCTCTTTCTTGTCTATAACAAAGTTGTGCAATTCTCAAGAAACTTTAGATCAAATAATTCATATATAATTCAAGTTGCATTATTATTTCTTTCGGGTCTTAGCATTGTTGAATGGCCTACTCGCCTGAATGTCGCTAAGCCAATATAGGTCCGGAGTGTGCTATTGACTTAGCCTGGTCCTGCACCCTAAGTACGCCACTCTACCTACACCCCGGCAGGCTGAAGTAAGGCAAGTCCAGGAACGATTGGACCTGAAGAAAACAAAAAAATGCGCTTGATTGTATACAGAATTGTTGCCCATCTAAAATTTCTTTCGTGAATAGTAAGCCACAATTGAGTTATATATAGGAAATGGATTTTACTGTTTTTCTTGACTTCAGTGTGCAGGAAAAATGAAAGTTCCATGATGATGGTGGACAAAGCCAGAGTTACAAAGCTTCGACATTCCCCAAAGGAGCTCACCGTTGATGTTTTAAACATTGATAGTGAGCGTTGCCGGAGCTATCAAACTCCAACGAATCTAGGGGGGCCATCCTTCGACGTGAAGAAAAGATGGTGGAAGAACACTCCCTGCCGTCGAACCTCTATGTGTTGACAGTGGTCGATGCTGGAGCTACCAAGCTCCGACAACCCCAGAGGACCTACTGTCAACGCTCCACATGTTGATGGTGGTCACTGCTGGAGCTACTAAGCTCCGACGGTGGATACTACCAGAGCTACTAAGCTCTGATGACCTCAGGGGCCTCTACTGTCGATGCAACAAGACTTCGGACCTACAATCTACAAGTTCGAAGCGCTCAAGTCTTCAACAAAAATGCCACATCCTTTTGGTACATGTACGCAATCAAATTGTGTACATCTACCAGAGGGCCAAGTGAGACAAAGGTTGAAGACAAAAAATGAAATTCATAAACTTTTTGGATTTCATTCATCTAAGGACAAGAGATTACAGAATTGGAGAAAAGAAAAGAAGATACAAGTGGGAGCTACAAGGGGAAAGTCCTAGACCCTACGGAAGAACGAGGCAACCTTCTGGGCAACCTCCGACATGCTGGCTTTGGCGGCTTCTCCCTCTCCGTCAATGGGACCTTCAAGCACCAGGTCTAGGTGGAAGTGAGGATCTCGGCTTGTGTAGCACGTCAGCATGAACTCTGCGACGTTCTTCGCCAGGGATTGACCTTCAATTTCCAGCTAGTCCACGATGACATCGCCCATCTTGTTGAGCTTATTGCCCGACGAGCTCAATGCCTGCAACGCCTGGTCCAGCTCCGGCTCTAGATCATCTGGAAGCACGGGACTAAAACCCAGCAGTGTCAGCGCGTCGTTGGCTTTGCCCAAGAAGTCCCATACTTGTTGGGACTCCGCAGACCCTGAGCCTCGCATATCTTCCAAGGACCTTTTGGTCGCCGCAAGCTCTGAACCTTCCCGGGAAAGGTGCTCGACCTCTTTGGCGTGCCGCTGAATCTTTTCAGCAACCTGCCTTTCGAGTTTAGAAAGCTCCTCCTCCTGGACGTGGATCTTGTTATGGCGGTCGACTAGGTCTCTCTCCCGGCCCCGCACCTTCTTCTCCCTGGCAGCGACTTCGTTCTCCCTCTTGGTGAGGTCTTGTCCACACTATCAGGCCTTCTTCTCCTTGATCTCGCAGTGCTCCTCCAGCTTCTTGGTGCGCTCCGCGAGACTCTTGTCACCCAGAGTCAGCCTCTGAGTAAGCTCTTCTTCCCTCTACAAGAGGTCATCCCGCAACTCCAGGAGTTTTTGCTCTTCATCTTCGAGCTACTTCTCCCACTCCTCAAGAGCCTCCCGGCGCTTGACGAGGCTGTCGTGGATGGCACTGAGCTTCTCTTGGCGATCATTCGCTGCTTCATTACTAGCCACGGCCTGTTCGTGGATGGCCCGGGATTGGTTGTTGAGGGATCGCACCATGCTCTCCCTCTCATCTAGCAGCTGACCCCAGTACTGCAACCGGGCCTTCTCCCTTTTCACCCACTCCTTGTCGTCGGCCAGCCTCGTCTGCGCCAGCTTGGTCTCAAATTGGAGCCGGTTGCGCCACCTCCTAAGGGTTTGGCTCTCCTCCTCGAGGGCCTCGCTGTCGTGGTAAAAGGTCAGCTGCACCTGACAAAGGCTGGAGCAGGCGTTGTCGATAGACAGCGACAGGGGGATCGGCTCCGGACCTGCCGGGGTCTTCTCCGCTGGCTCCAGCGGGTTCTCCACAACAAAAATCGGGTCCCACTCTACAAGAGTGGTCCCCTGAACCTCCGCAGCACTAGGGTCATCCTCTTGGATAGCCTCGGTCGCCTTCGAGGAAGGTCCTATAGCAGAAGCTTCTACCTCCGGAGTCGGCTCCGAAGGTCCCGCCGCCATGTCATCAGCAATTGGTCCTTTCGGCGAGAGACTGGCAGCTTCATCTTGGCACCCAGGCTCAGGCGCGGGCACCTCTGGGACCACCACTTCTGGAGCCGGTGTTGAAGATTCGGCCGGAGCCGAGGCCACTTCTGGCTCCAACGCTGGTGCCTCCTCCACCGCCGGTTCAGGCGTCGGCGCTTCGACCTCCACTGGCTCAGGCGCCGACACTTCCACAACAACCGGCTCAGGCGCCAGAACTTCATCAACACCCGGCTCCGCCGTCGGGGCTTCAGTAACATCTGGCTCTAAGGCCGGAACTGCAACTACCTCTGGCTCTAGGGCTAGAGCGTCCGTCATCACAGCATCCAAAACCGGAGCTTCACCCTCTGGTGCTGGCACCGCTAGTACATCTTTATTCCCGTGGTCCAGCGCTGCCATAGGTGCATCAGGAGATGAGTCGAGGTCCAGGACCACAACAGGCGGCGCCGGGGCTGTCGCGACTTTAGCCACCACTTGGGGCGGCGCTGGGATTGGAGCCGGAGCCTCCGCCTGCACAGCATCAGCCGCTGTTGCAGGAACCAGAGCTTCAGCCCCTTTCTTGAGTACCCTGTGGATGAAGGACAAAGAAACTCAAACCATGATTACAACAAAAACAATCAACTGAGGTAAAAAAATTAAACTTACCTTGGAAGGCTTCTGCTCCAGCTAGCGCGGAACCTCATCACCGGACGCTCAAGACTAGACTCTGTCGCCACCGGCGTGGTAGCTCCGGAAGGCTCCCCGAAGCTTGCTCCCGCCGTCAGTGACGTCTTGGTTGAGGCCCACCTCGACTCGAAAGGATCCTCGGACCTAGAGCCCTCAGCTGGCCCTGGTATCGGAGCCACATGGCTGGAGCTGGCATCTCGGGGAGATGCTGATGCTGGAGTGGTTGCCGCCATCGAAGACCTCCTCCGCTGGGGAGAAGGAGCTGTCGTGGAAGGAGCAAGTCTGAGGGACCTCCCGTCAGCATGCTTCAACTTCCTCTTGCGGCTCGAGGGCTCGGCCAACTCCTTGCCCTTGCCTACAACTTCAGCTCTTGGCTTCAGGGCGGGAGCGGAGCCACCCTCCGAAGCTCCGGGGATCGCCACCCCGGAGGTGGATCGCATCTCCATCAGGACAAAGTCGTCCAATAGCGGCATCTTCCTCCGGAGCTCCCTGCATTCCTTTGGTATCATATTCAGAGGAAAGAAGGGCGCCAGTGGAGACACGTCGCCAGGGCCGATGTTCCCAGGCTAGAACTTCTTGAGATGGTTCTTCAAGGCTTCACCATTCAAGTTGGTGTCCAAACCAACCTCAATGCGGTTGGTATCCATCTCACTGTTGAAGGCCCAGGCAGGTCGCCTCCTAGCCCTCAGCGGGGCCCACCTGTTTGTCAAGAAGTTGCCGAAGACCATATGGGGGGTCACCCCACCTTCAACACACTCCTGGATTCTATCGAATGGGCCTGTACTCCCTCAACAGCTCTGGCACGTCACTCCAAATGTCGGTGTCGACGCAGGGGAGGCCTTCAGGCAGCTCCAGCCTCTCGTGACCCTCCACGGTGATGACCACCCAGTCTTTCTTCCAGTCGTCCCACTTGCCGGAAGGAAAGGACCTCAAGTACTTGAGGGGGGGAGTTTTTTCGCTTCACGAAGTAGTAGAAGCCGATGAACTCGTCACTCTTCTCGGTGGGGTGGACAGTGAAGAAAGTCCGGAACAACTCCACGCAAGGGGGCACGCCTACCCACATCTCGCCAAAGTGGACGAAAGTCGCCACCAGCAAGATTGAGTGGGGGCCAAGATGATGGAGCTGCAGACCATAGAAATCTAGCAGCATCAGAAAGAAAGTGGAGAAAGGCGGGATCAAACCCGCCATGGCGTACCCAAGTAAGTACACCATATCTCCGGCTCGCTCCTTCTCGAAGGGAAGCTTGCCGCAACGGATGTCGTTGTTGAAGGAGTCACTGGACCAACCCATGTAGGTTCGTACCCTAGACAAATCCTTCTTGCTCCCAATGCGGCGTTTGGGAAGTCCCAACTTCATCGTAGCACGGCGGGGCGAGAGAGGAAAAGCAAGCGAAAGTTTGAGGATTTGAGCGCAAGTTCAAATGAAGACGTAAGGAATCCCCAAACGTTGCACGCTTTCCTTCTTAAGTAAGCCCCCGCAATGCTTGGATGGAAACCGCGGAAGGGCCAAAGATACAGTTCAAAAATTTCACCCTGCCAATGACAAGGGGGCCCGGGGCCACCCCGACGATCAAATCGAGGTCCTTACCCCAAGCGGACAGTTGTCATCATGAGAGGCAGGAAACCCAAGGGTGGCGGCCTGACAGGGCGCGCGGAACCGATACAGTTTTCGTATTGGGAACCGTCGACCATCAATTGCGTGAGATCTGCACGCGCAGATCTCACCTGTCGCTTCGTGGAGATGCCACGCAGCGATGGTTTAACTGCGAACCACCACCCCAACAGCACATCCGAAAACCCTTGAAGACATGGCGCGGAAATCGAAAGATGGACCCACCTCCGGCAGAATGACTTAACCCAAAAGGTCTCTCCCAAAGGTGGGCCCAGGGGGCCACTATCGGTACCCTGCGTACCGGATACCCCTTGGGACTACAAAGACTGCAAAGGAACTCCACCTATCACTGTTGGAGACCTTCGAAGGCCCCACGTGTCATACTGAACTGGACCTGCCTCCCTTCTATGGTTAGTCCTAGTGCCCCCACGTGTATCATAAAACCGGAGCTACATTCCATACCTGGGAAAGCTCTGGACTAGATACTTGTGTGGCACCCCCAGACCTAACCCCCGATAGAGGGAAGCTCCGGTACTGACACGTGTACAATAGCACCGGACCTACCTGTGACGCCCGGTTCCGAATATGAACCAAGCATAACGCATATGTGTGCCCAGGAAGTTCATCACACATATACGGTTGCATCACAAACGATATACAGAATTTAACCACATCTTAACTATTAAATAAGTACTTTATTACAATAATCCGATAGTTCACAAATGATAAAGCTCTAAATATTGCAGCGGAAAATAAAATAAGCAGCACGACTCCAATCCACAGGCAATTGACGGCGGTACGCAACCTAGTACTCTGTGTGATCCTCAGGGTACTCCCAATTGTCTCCAGTAGCTGTTGGGGGGGGGGGGGGGGTTGCAAGGGTGAGTACGTGTCGTACTCAGCAAGTGTGGAAAGTATGACATGTGGCTGATTCAAATGACGAATGTAATAATGGCTAAGTGCTGAAAAGTACAGTAAAACATTTGAAAAGCATTATACTATGTCTATGTGAAACAACCCCATCATAACCATCATATTAACATAATATAAACCATATCCAATTATTATAATGATGTTGGCAATAATTGGATATGGTTTATATTATGTTAATATGATGGTTATGATGGGGTTGTTTCACATAGACATAGTATAATGCTTTTCAAATGTTTTACTGTACTTTTCAGCACTTAGCCATTATTACATTCGTCATTTGAATAAGACACATGTCATACTTTCCACACTTGTTGAGTACGACATGTACTCACCCTTGCAATCCCCCCCAACAGCTACTGGAGACAATTGAGAGTACCCTGAGGATCACGCGGAGTACTAGGTTGCGTACCGCCGTCAATTGCCTGTGGATTGGAGTCGTGCTGCTTAGTTTATTTTCCGCTGCATTATTTAGAGTTTTATCATTTGTGAACTATTGGATTATTATAATAAAGTACTTATTTAATAGTTAAGACATGGTTAAATTCTGTATATCGTTTGTGATGCAACCGTATATGTGTGATGAACTTCCTGGGCACACATATGCGTTACGCTTGGTTCATATTCGGAACCGGGCGTCACAAATTGGTATCAGAGCCACAGGTTGACCGTAGGACGCGGCCTAGATAGAATGGACACTTTAGAGCACATAGGAGCACTCAGGAATCGATTTGATTTTGTTGGCTTGCTGTTTGCTATATATATTGTTTGCTTGTGTGCTTAATAGAGGATTTTGGGATGCTTTAGCATTGCCATGTCCACCTAGGCTGGTATAGCTAGTTGTTTAGTCACATACCTTGATGCATGTAGTTGGGACGTTTCTTTCCAAATTCTAAATCCTTCTGTCCCCACCTTTCTTTCGCCAACAGATGGTGAGAACTCGTAACCAGAGGGATGCCAACGATGAGGAGGAGCGCAATGAAGTACCTCAGAACAACCAGGGACATGCTCATGGAGCTATCAATATTGAACAACTATTAGCTATGCAGAACCAGCTCATGCAGACCATGATACAGACAATGGGACAGCTGCAAGCTGGCAACAACAATCAGCCTCATATACCGCCCCCGCCACCACCCCAGCCACACCACAACCATTTGGGAGAGTTCATGAGGACCAGACTGATTACCTTTGCACAAGCCACAGACCCAATGGAAGCTGATGATTGGCTGAAGTCCATTGAGAAGAAACTTGCTATTGTTCAGTGCACTGATAGGGAGAAGGTTCTCTTTGCATCACATCGACTAGTTGGAGCAGCCGCCGACTGGTGGGAAGCTCTTTGCAACGCTCATGATAATCAGGAGGCAATCACTTGGGCTGAGTTTAAGTAGAGTTTCTGTTCCCACTATGTACCTGAAGGAGTTATGATACTGAGAAGACAAGATTTTGAAAATCTCAGGCAAGGAAGGATGAGCGTGAGTGAGTATCTCAACAAATTCACTCAATTATCAAGATATGCTCCAAAAGACATCAACACTGATAGTAGGAAGCAGTATCTGTTTATGAGGGGTCTCAACAATGAAATTCAAGTCCAGTTGCTCAATACTGATTATCCAAACTTCCAAAAGCTGGTTGACAAGGCTATTGTGGTTGAGAACAAAATTCGTGAGATGGAGCAGGACAACAAGAGGAAGATGCCACATCATGGACCACAGCAAGGAAGCAATGTTCGTCCCCGCTATGCACCACCTACTGCACCACACTACAACCCATCTGCTCATGCATACCGTGCTGCTTATCCGCTCCGCCCAAATCAGCCACCGCAGCAACGCCCCGCCATGCAAGTGCCTCGCTATCCTTTGCTACCTGTGCCGCGTCCTAACATGGCGGCAAATGCTCAAAACCAGCTACGCCCAAACTTCCCTAATGCTACGGGCGGTAAGACATGCTATGTGTGTGGAGAGCCCGGGCACTTTGCAAGTCAATGCCCCAGAAGAAACTATGGACCTATGAGCAATGCACCAAGGCCAAATTACCCGCGACCAAATGGAGGAGCACCACCAGGCAACCGTGGACAACAGAATTTTGCTCGTGGCAATGTGAATCATGTCTCTACTGAGGAAGCCCAGCAAGCTGATGACGCCGTGATTGGTATGTTTCTTGCCAACTCCAACCCCGTGACTGTTTTATTTGATTCGGGAGCATCTCATTCATTCATCTCGTCAAAGTATGTTGCCAAGTACAATTTGCCTATATCTCATATGAAGCAAACTATGCTAGTAAGTTCTCCTGGCGGAGAGATGAGGACAAATATAGTATGTCCGAAAGTAAGCATTAAAATAAGGGGGGTAGACTTTCTCGCAAACCTCATAGTCTTGGACTCCCAAGGAATAGACATAATACTTGGAATGGATTGGCTGAGCAAGTATAATGGAGTCATCCAATGTGCCGAGAGGATTGTGCAGTTGACAAGTGAACATGGTACACGCATCGAAGTTGAGGCAGCCCAACCTACAAGAGAGAAGGCAATGCTCAATCAAGTGGAAGGAGTGACATTGGAAAGCATTCCGATCGTTCGCGAGTACCCGGATGTGTTTCCATATGAGTTGCCAGGTATGCCACCTGACCGTGACATAGAATTCGCCATTGAGTTGATACCCGGAACTGCACCTATAGCTAAGAGGTCGTATAGGATGCCTCCTAAGGAATTAGCAGAGCTCAAGAAGCAGATTCAAGAACAACTAGAGAAAGGTTTTATTCGCCCAAGCTCTTCACCTTGTGGAGCGCCCGTTCTGTTTGTGGACAAGAAGGATGGAACACAAAGGATGTGTGTGGATTACCGAGCTCTCAACGAGGTGACCATCAAGAACAAGTACACCTTGCCCTGTATAGAGGATTTGTTTGATCAGATGAAAGGTGCCTGTGTATTTTCCAAGATTGATTTGAGGTCAGGGTACTTTCAAATGAAGATTAGACCCTCGGACATACCCAAAACAGCTTTTAGGACACGGTATGGATCTTATGAGTACACCGTGATGTCTTTTGGATTGACAAATGCGCCTGCCTACTTTATGTACCTCATGAATGAGGTATTAATGGAGTACTTGGATAAGTTTGTCATGGCGTTCATTGATGATATTATGATCTACTCAAAGGATGAGAAGGAACATAAGGAACACTTGAGCCTCACGTTGCAGAAATTGAGGGAGCATCAATTGTATGCCAAGTTCAACAAGTGTCAGGTTTGGTTGAAAGAGGTGCCATTCTTGGGTCATATAATCTCAGGAGGAGGAGTATCGGTTGACCCTGGTAAAGTGAGGGATGTGTTGAAGTGGGAACCACCGCAAAACGTAAAGGAAATAAGGAGTTTTCTTGGAATGGTTGGATATTACCGTTGATTCATCAAGGACTTTTCCAAGATAGCCAAGCCAATGACGGAATTGCTAATGAAGGGAAAGGCTTTCCAATGGACTCAGGCCTATCAAAACAGTTTTGAGGAGTTGAAGAAGAGGTTATCAACAACCCCAATTTTTGTACTGCCAGATGTGAGCAAGAGTTTTGATATTTATTGCGACGCATCAAGGCAAGGACTTGGATGTGTGCTCATGCAAGAAGGACAAGTGGTTGCATATGCATCGAGACAATTGAAGAAACATGAGCAGAATTACCCAACACATGATTTAGAACTTGCAGCTGTGGTACATGCATTAAAGATTTGGAGACACTATATTCTTGGACATAGGTGTGAAATTTATACGGATCACAAGAGTCTTAAGTATATTTTCACACAAACAGATCTGAATTTGAGGCAACGAAGATGGTTGGAGCTCATCAAGGACTATGATGTGGGGATCAACTATCATCCAGGAAAGGACAATGTAGTGGCCGATGCCTTGAGCCGGAAAGGAGTAAGTAATCAACTCACAGTTCGAGAGTTACCATCCGAGTTATGTAAGGAGTTTGAACGGTTGAACCTCGAGTTTGTAAATGAGATGGAGATAATGGAGTTAAATTCAACCTTGGAGCAAGAAATTCGAGAAGCACAAACCATGGATGAAGAGATCAAGGAAATCAAGGAAAGGATCGAGGAAGGGAGAGAATTCAGATTCGATGAAGACGAACATGGTACCTTATGGCTTGGAAACAGAATTGTTGTGCCTAATGTAAAGCATATTCGGGAGACAATATTAAAGGAGGCACATGACTCACCATACTCAATTTATCCCGGCTGTACAAAGATGTACAAGGACTTAAAGACATGCTATTGGTGGGCCAGCATGAAAAAGGACATAGCCGAATATGTTGCATTGTGTGATGTGTGCCAACGAGTTAAAGCAGAACACCAAAGGCCAGCTGGATTATTGCAGCCATTAAATATTCCGGAGTGGAAGTGGGAAGAGATTGGTATGGACTTTATAGTTGGATTAACACATACACAGTCCGGATATGACTCGATTTGGGTAATCGTGGATCGATTGACAAAATCAGCTCACTTCATTCCTGTCAAGACCACATATACCACCACGAAGCTAGCAGAATTGTATATGGAGCATATTTTGTGCCGACATGGAGTTCCAAAGAAAATAGTCTCGGACCGAGGTTCTCAGTTCACCTCTAGGTTTTGGCAAAAACTGCATGAAGCTAGGGGTACAAGGTTAAATTTCAGCTCAGTGTATCACCCTCAAACAGATGGACAAACCGAGAGGACCAACCAAATTTTGGAAGACATGTTAAGAGCTTGTGCATTAAAGCATGGGAAAAGTTGGGATAAAAGTTTGTCGTATGCTGAATTCTCATACAACAATAGCTACCAAGCAAGTCTGAAAATGTCACCCTACGAAGCATTGTACGGAAGGAAGTGTAGGACTCCCTTGTTTTGGAATGAAACAGGAGAGAATCAGGTATTTAGTCCGGGCGTGTTACAAGATGTTGAAAGGCAAGTCCAAATAATACGGGAAAACTTAAAGGCTGCCCAGTCTCGACAGAAAGGTTATGCTGATAATAGGCGAAGGAGTCTGACTTTCAAAGTTGGAGATTTTGTATACCTCAAAGTGTCACCTATCCGAGGGCAACGCCGGTTTAACATCAAAGGAAAACTGGCACCTCGCTATATCGGGCCATTTAAGATTCTGGACAAGCGAGGAGAGGTAACTTATCGACTTGAGCTGCCGGCGTATCTCTCCGATGTACACGACGTGTTTCACGTGTCTCAACTCAAGAAGTGTCTCAGGGTGCCGGAAGAACAAGTGCCGATGGACGAGTTAGAACTTCAGGAGGATTTGTCTTATGTCGAGCAACCTATCAAGATCTTGTACGTGAAGGAAAGGGTCACGAGAAATAAGAGGATCCGTTGGTGCAAAGTGCAATGGAAACACCATATAGAAGTCGAAGCTATGTGGGAACGTGAAGAAGACCTGAAGGCATGATTCCCTCATCTTTTCTCCACACTGTCGAATCTCGAGGGCGAGATTCATTTTAAGGGGGTAGGTTTGTAACACCCTAAATTTTCGCATCATGCATCGCATACATGATCATGCATCAAACATTAGTAGGATAAAAAAATAATAATAAAAGATGGAGCATATATACAAATGTATGTAGCAAAAGAAGAAAAATAAAATAATAGCGTAAAACTTGTAATAGGGAATAAGTATAAAATAAAATATAATAATATATATATAATGATAATATTTGTATATGTAAAGAAAAAGAAATATATATATATATAAATAGTATAAATAATAAATAAATAATAATATATTTATAAAAAAAAGAAAAAAAAGAAAGCAGCCACCCGGCCAGGCCACGGCCCAGCCAGCGAGCGCGCTCCCGCTCACCCCGCCGCTGCGTTGATCGCGCGCGCGCCGCCTGGCCTCCCGTGCTCGCCCCGGCCCCACGCTGACGCCACCCGGGCCCCACCCACCCATGCGCCCGCGCGTCCGCCCCGACCGGCCCCGCTCGCGCCACGCGACCCCAGCGCGACCCCCGATCGGCCCCGCGCTCGCCCGTACTGCACGCCACCCCCGCCGCCTGGGCCCCGCTCCCGCGCCCCGACCACGCAGCCCACCCGCCGCGCCTACGCATGGCCCCACCCGCACCGCGCCCGACGCGTGACGCCCCCGAGCCGGCACGCGCCGCACCGCGCGATGCCCCGCACGCGCCCACGCGGCCCCGCAACACGCGCGCGCAGCGCGCGATCCGGCTCATTCCGTGCCCGCTCGCCCCGCAGCGCGCGCCGGCCCCGCACCAGTGCCCTAGCCGCCGGCTATAAAAAGCCCCGAGGCTCCGATGTTTTTCGGTACAAGGAAGCCACGCCGCCAGACCAAAAGACCAGAAAACCCTAGCCGCCAGAAAATAAGAACAGAGGAGATCAGAGGTGCCGCCAGGGAAGAAAAGGAAGGGGAAAAGAGGAAGAAAAAGAGGAGGGTGCCATCGTACACCGGAGATCGTCATCGCCGTTGTCGTGCCGCCGGAGGACTACTGCGCCATCCACTTCGTCTACGTGTCGCCACTGTTCCGCGATCTTTGAAGCCGTCGCATCTACGGTAGGCCACGTTTTCCGATGCGAATTTTAGCGACGTATTAAATCTAATAGACGTAAATTGATTTTAGTTGCATCGTCTTCTTATTTTCAGCCGCATTAATTCTCGCTAAAACCCCCATAAACTCGGATGAACACGTATGAACTAGTTGCATCTAATTAATAAACAACCGTAGTTAATCAATTATTGTACTTTGCATGCATGCATATCATCGCATGTTGATTAATGTGTGTGCATCATGTTGATTTGTATGTATATTCTTGTATGTATGATCGCGGGTAGAGGGAAGTGCTCAAGAAGTCGTGTACGAGAATTTTCAGAATCAAGACTTTGAAGCGCTTGAGCAACCCCATACGTCGGAGCAAGGCAAGTGTCCTTGAAGTATATTGATCCTGTTTTAAAATAAATGTTTTGTTTGCAAACTGCATGCTGTGTCAATTTGATGGGAATCCTATGGTAGGAAGTTTACTAGCTTTGTTTAACCACCCTTGTCACCTGGAATTTATGGTAGAGAGTCGGGAAGGGTTTTTACCTTTTTGCTTCGCTTAATCAACTGGGATGGGAATAACTATACCACTCAATTTAATTATGCATGGATGATATTATGGTTAACATGAACTGGTTAAATATGATATGATAATGGGTGATCTAAGCAAGCCTGGTATGTGGATGGGTTGGATGTTATGGTGATTTGCTTGCTTTAGATCTAAGGACCGGTTCATGCGAGAATAAGCCAGGACTACAGTGCCACCACGAGGCCAAGTATGGGTGCGGCGTAGCTGATTAATTAGGGCTTTGCTAGTGCTGTTTGGACCATTGTGGATGCTCGGGGAAGGGGTAGTCGGATTGGGTTTATTGAGGATTGGCTGGACTACCCTGGGATCCGAATGGCTCAAGAGGGGGCCCTTGGTTGAATATGTGCTCAGTTGGAGACATCGCCACCGGTGAAACCTCAGTGGGGTCTGAATAGACTAGTAATCCCTTTGTAAAGGCTATTTTGTGATCTCTTGACCATACACTAAAGGAAGTGTAATTGGCATAAGGGAGGTTCTTTAGTCGCCGACGGGTGATGGAATCACAAACACGTGGGTAAAGTGGTACAAACTCTGCGGAGTATTAAAACTATCATGATAGCCGTGCTCCTAGTTATGAGCGCCTGGATGACCTACATGATTAGAGGGAAATTGGGATTTGGGATGGTTATGGTTTGGTATTGGTTATTACTGGTTATAGATTAATTATGATATTGGATGTGGTCAATGTTAACGGTGAAACCTG
The DNA here is from genome assembly GCA_036927565.1 of Tuctoria greenei. Classification (NCBI taxonomy): domain Eukaryota; kingdom Viridiplantae; phylum Streptophyta; class Magnoliopsida; order Poales; family Poaceae; genus Tuctoria; species Tuctoria greenei. The sequence continues at coordinate 160,107,441 of JAYESD010000007.1, read as the reverse complement.
GTTTAATGATGATGTATATGGATTATGGACTTATAAATTCATTGTGGGATATGATGGGTTTACTTCACATATATATGATATATTGCTTTTCAAATGTTTTACTGTACTTTTCAGCACTTAGCCATTATTATTGTCGTCATTTGAATCAGCCACATGTCATACTTTCCACACTTACTGAGTACGACATGTACTCACTCTTGCAATCCCCCCCAACAGTTGCAGGTCAGGATTGTGAGTTTATGGTGATAATGCGGAATTCTAGGCCGTGTCTACCGTCAGCTTTGCATGTGGTGTTGTATGGAGCTGCGCTATCCCTTTTGCTTAGTTTGATTAGTTGCTTAATTAGTTTATTTCCGCTGCATTAGTTGAACTTGCCGTTAATATTCATTAGAGCTTGTATTCGAGGATAATATGGTTTGTGTAATAAATTTTGATAATTAATCTTGTTCTGTGGTAATTTTATGTATACTCTTTTGTGATTGCACTCGTGTATGTGTGTTGAACATCCTGGGCACACACATGCGTTAGCTTGGTTCAGTTTTCGGAACCGGGCGTCACACTACCCATCCTAAACGGTAAGTTTCGGAGCTGCCACGCGTCCAACCGCCGGACCTTCGACTTCAATAGGCTGATTGGCGGACCTCCAACGGCTCAGACCTTCGAGGGACATTAAAGCTTCAAGACCCAATTATGTGTCATTAATGTTGTCTTAATGACACACGATCGGAGGACCCTTAATACCAGTAACGCCACCATCAAGGGGCGTTACCACGCTGTTAAGGGTAATTAAATACATTAATTGTGTATGAAGCATCTGTAACCGCCAGGGCCACTTGTCGGGTCAGGTTAACAATGTAATGACCAATCCTTGTACTATAAAAGGACTGGTCGAGCGATACACGGGGGGGTCTCTGGACTCTTCTCCGCACACGATACACGCACTCAAGATACTTTCTGACACTCTAGTGCTCAGACGCTCAATACAACAACACACACCCGTGGAGTAGGGTATTACGCTCAGGCGGCCCGAACCACGTAAATCCTTGTGTCAACTTGCCACCTTCTTCTGAATCTCTACGCGCCCCAACCGAACTACAAACTCTGCGGGCTGCCAACGATAGTACTGGGAGAATTGCCGGAACCAGACTCCGACAAGAGGCCACAATAAGAAGAGTGCAAACAGATGTTGTATGAGCAACAGGAGCAAAGGTCTCATCATAGTCACGATCGTGTTCCTGCTGGAAGTCACGAGTGACTAAACGAGCCTTATATCGCTCAAGAGAACCATCAGAATGGGTTTTAACCTTATAGACCCACTTACAAGTGATATGACAAACACATGAGGGATAGAGCACAAGATCCCACATGCCAGTGCGCTCAAGAGCAGCAATCTCCTCAGCGATTGCATGTTGCCATTCTGGATGAGGAATAGCATCATGATATGTAGTCGACTCAGAGAGAATGGTAGAAAAAAACTAGAACGAGAGTACCAATCAGGAGGCTGACGAGAGCGATAGCCACGTCCAAGAGGCTTCTCAGGAGAAGAATCATTAGAAGGAGATGATTCCTTGAGAGAAGAGTGTGCCTCAGGAGGAGATGGGTCACGAGACAAAGATGACTCAACTAGAGTAGATGGCTCATCGGAAGCAGACACAACTCGTCGAGTGTAGATCTGTGTCGTATGAGGCTTCATAGTATAGTCAGGGACCATAGAAGAAGGCTTCAGAGAAGACACTGTGGGACGAGGCACCGAGTGTGATGGAGGTGCACTAGCAACAGAGGTATCTAGAAGGAATAGGAACAAAACCAGATCGACCAAAGATACAGGAGGAGTATCCGAAGAAGGACGATGATAGAAAGGAGGTGTCTCATCAAAGAGAACATCACGTGAGATCCTCATCCGTCGACCAACTGGATCCCAACAACGATACCCCTTATGCTCAACATTGTATCCAAGAAAAACACACTCGACCGACTGAGCAGCAAGATTAGTGTACTCACGAGGTGCAAGCAACACATAGCATACACAACCAAAAGACGAAGGCTGGTGTAGTCAGGCATCTTGCCAGTAAGACGCCAGAAAGGAACCTCAACCTAAAGAGCAAACGAAGGCTGAATGTTAACAAGGTAAGTGACAGTAGAAATAGCCTCTCCCAAAAGTGAGTGGGAACAGAGGAAGGAAGCAGAAGAGCACGAGGAGTCTCAAGGAGATGTTGATGCTTGCGTTCGGCCACACATTCTGTGCACGAGTGCCAAGACAAGAAAACTGAGAAAGAGTGCCTTGCTCAGAAAGAACCTGACAAAGATCATCAAAAAGGTACTCGCCAGGAGAATCAGCACGAAAAACACGAATAGACGTGTCAAAATGAGTTCGGATCATAGCTGAAAAGGTTTTATAGATAGACAAGGCCTCACTACGATGTTTCATAAAGTAAATCCATGTGTGATGAGAAAATTCATCTATAAAAATGATGTAACATTGGTGTCCTCCTTTGGAAACAAAAGGAGTTGGACCTTATACATCTGAATGAACAAGATCAAACGAGCGCTCAGACACTAACTCATTAGAAGGATAGGAAAGTTGAATCTGCTTCTCTAATCGACAACCCAGACACTGAGCTAAGGACTCAGAACCTGAAACCGATCCTAAGACACCACGTCGAACTAAGGCACATAGGTGAGAGCCACAAAGATGTCCTAGACGATGATGCCACTGAGCAAAAGACGAGGTGGGCGGAGCAGCAAAAGCAGAGCTGACAAGACTATTAGGCGCAGTGGAAGGAAGTCGAATCCAGTCAAGCTCCCTGAGGCGCTGAGAATCACGATGACGAGGACCAGTGCCAACAAGCTGACCCGAACGACGATCTTGAACGTAACAATAATCGAGATCAAGGATCACCCGACAGTCATGATCAGTGAGTTGCCCAGTAGACATAAGTTGCATGGTCAGGTTGAGAACATAGGAAACATAAGGTACATCAAAAGAGTCAGATAAAAGGGTGTCCTGTTCAACAACCAAAAGAGGAGAACCATCGGCGGTATGAAAAGTAAGAGAACCAGAGAAAGGACTCAAAGAAGATAAACATGTGGAATAAGGAGCATATGGAACGAAGATCCAGAATTAAGAATCTATGGACGAGTACCTGAATAAGAAGTGGAAGGTGGTCCCTCAGAGGAAGATAGAGAAGCAGCAGCAAAACCTGAAGGTGCACAAGGCTGAGTCAAAAAACCACCAGCTCCTGATAATTTAGAGGCAACAAGGCGACAAAGGAGCTCGAGCAATTGGACATACGTAGTAGCAGAACTCCTCTGAGATCCTTCAGTACCAGCACCACCAACATCCTATGAAGAACGACGAGCCTTAACACCAGTACTGTGCCGAGAGGTCGAAGAACGAGCTGTCAAAATTGAAGAGGTCAGCAACAAGCTAGCATCACGAAGATGAGTCTCCTCATTATGAACACTAGCAAGAGCGTCCATAAGTGAGACACAAGGGTGACGAGCGAGCATCTGAGCACGAAGGGGTTCAAACTCGTCACGAAGTCGGGTCAAGAAGTCGTAGGTGTGTTGAATTTCAAGTGCATCCTTATGACCCTGACAAGACTAACAGATATCCGGTGAAAACTGAGGACTAAGAGTATCAAGCTGACATCAAATATCAGACATCTAATTGAAGAACACATCTGTTGTAGCATCTCCCTGCTGCTCCAGACGAATAGCAGCAAGATAGGTAGACTGACCAGTAGGCTAGTAACGCTGACGCAAAAAAGTCCACATCTGGTGTGCATAGTCAAAATCAACTATGTCCGTAGCAAAATGATCCTCTATACTAGCAGCAAGAATAGCACTAGTCCGAGCATCATCATCCAACCAAGACTGTGAAGAAGTAGCAGGACAGGACGGACATTTCAGATCGTCCAAAAATACCAAAGACGCAGACCACGCATATGCAGACGCATGCGGGGAATCCAGTCGCGATAATTGGTGCCATTGAAAAGCATCGGACATTGCAAGACTAGGACACCACTTGACGAAGAAGTCATTATGACGATGACCGGTGACGGTGAGAGTGCAAAAAATAAAGCGGCACAAGCTTATTTTTTTCTCTTTTTTCCTTTTTTCTTTTTTTTACTCTAAAACATCACCACACGGAAGGAGAGATCACAAAGCTGGTAGATCCAGCGCAAGTGCTGAGCGTTCTTCCCGATGGAATCCAATACGGGTGCGACTGCTTTTTTTCTTTTTTTTTTTCTTTCTCACAGAGCTCTGCTCAGCGGCAAGTAAGTTACCACCAGACCCAGACCAGACGTGCCTGAGACCGTCCACACTGGTGTTACTGTAATGTTTGCTAGATAATGTAATTTAGAGTAAATGCTGTAAAAATAGAAGAAGAAGAATGTATAGAGTAGTGTATAGAGTAACGAGTGCGGATACTCTAAATCTCGGCTCACGGGATGATGCGGCCAGAGACCTGCACTCGTGGGTGGAGTTTCTCTTGTGGGTCGCGCTCACGTGCGGAGAACGACAACACAGGTAGAGGAGCGCACAACAGTGCGATGGTGACGGCCGTGCGTCACGGTTTCATGGATGAGAGGCGTGCGGCACTAGGAACCAAGCGGCTCCACCACGCCGAGCACTACACGCGGGTCGAGGGAAACGACACGCGGGTCGAGGAGCGCATGAGGACGTGCAGCCAAGATGACATGGAGAAAACGCGGCGACGGCGGCGGCTAAAAAAATTCGCACAAGTACGGGCTAGGGCAGAAACGAAACCCAGTCTGACTCTGATATCATGTTATGAATAACACTTGTATTGATATGAAGACAAAAGGCCTGAATATATAGAGTACAGGAAAATTACAAATATGCATAAGACACCCTACACAAAGAGGAAATATAAAAGGACTCATATCTCTAACAGAGGCTTGCTGACTAGTTTATTCTCTAAGAAAAAGTTCAAGGTAATACTTCATTTCATATTACATTCAGCCGCTACTTTACTAATGTAATGTTATATTTTGATGTCATGTCTTATTGTTCTGGCCAGAGGACAAAAAACTATTTATCTATTTGTGCTAATTAAGGTGGTGTTTGACAGCTGTTGCAGGCTGTCATTTATCGAATTTGGCTTATATTTACCACTGCAGTTATTCAGGAATGCTATGGTCTGGCTACTTTGGATCAGAGTTGTACTTGATTCTTGTAGTATACTTTTAGTGAAAACATGGCCAATCTAAATCTAACATAAAAAAAAACAGCCCAAGGGAGAGTGACATCCCAAAGGCATTGCATTGAATGTCAAAAAATGGTCCCGATCTAAATCCAAGCTTCGATAATCATTGCTTTTTTTAATGATGGATAAAGTCCCGACTTTCCCCTCTGAGGAGGTTATGGCCATTTTATTACAAGCGAGTACAAATACAGACACTCACAGCCTATTGTCTAGAACAAGGCGACAATAATTGGATGACTAAGCACACGACTGTGGACCGGACTTCGTAAGCCAATATTACGGCACGTTCACCCCTTCACATTTTTCGTAAGTGCATCGCAGATCCAACGCCCATGACCTCCTCCGTAAAGTACCTGCATTTAGTACTGTGAAATTCAGCCTGAAATTCGCTCTCACCCCCTTTCACAGCTTCGATAATCATTGCTAGATGGCTATGAAACTTAGGAGATATTGGTCTGTTTGGTATTCGTGCATGCCTTTGAGAAATTTAATAATGACAAATCTGTCTGGATGTATTGTAACTTAAATAATTGTAACGTTTTGGTTTATTGACTTTTATGAGTAAAGTGCATTAAAAGTTCGGTCATCTAAATCCACAAGCTTTTAAAATGTATATTTGAGATTATAAACTTATTAAATGTGTCATCTAGATTCAAAATATCGAAAATACCTTTATTACTATTAACATGACCATTACTTGAGTTTCATTCTTCATACTTGTTCTATTCTCAAATCATCAACGTTGGCTTCTAATATGAATTATGTAACAACGTTGATTTTGGCAGAGAATAAATACGAAGAATAAAGTTGAATTAACAGTTATGTCAATAATCATAGGGGTATTTTGAATTCAAATGACACATTTTAACAAGTTTATGGATCTAAGTATGCATTTTAAAGTTCGTGGACTTAAATGACACACTTTGACAAATTCAATGACCATTGATACACTTTACTCTTTAAAAAATATATCCAAAGATGATTATTGAGGTAAGCATGATTATGCACCCATAGGTTCTTATATCATAAGCCATGACTTTGAAGGCACCTTGCTAGTCCATTCTGCCCGCTAAGTAGGTGTAAGAGCATCGAATATAATACTCTTCTACATTTCTGAACTGACTGGTTTTACCATGGGAAAATTAACACGTACAACCGACGCATCCTATTGCTTGCTCTTATGATGAGCCAATTACACATAAATCGTACGCGAAGGGTCAGACGGACAGCATCGTTCTTTATCATGTGATGCTTCTCTCTCTCTAAAAAAATATTATTTATTTCTGTTGTATGTCCAATGCTGCTAACATGACTGCATGATCCTACTGGCTCAGTTTAGGTTAGGTTATGCCTTTTGCAGCTTGCGTGCTATGAATCCTACTCTAAAACTTCATCTGCTTAACATCTTCATAACGGAGACAACTTGACATAATATTTGTTGCACTTAGCAGGTCACTACAATCTCGTTGGCATATACATAGTTGCCTTAGGATCCAACTACCGTGGAGATCCGTACTACATTTAAGAATATGGGCTTCGGTGTGGAGAACACTGGCTGTATGTTGTGGAAGCTTCAGTGTCATCTCCATTCACGTTGAACCATCCTATGAGGATGAAGGAAGGGCTCGCAACAGAGAGTAGCTTGGGGGAGCCATGAGAATCTTAATTTGTAAATGTACGGCAAAGACCTGCCGATCGTGTTGATTCAGTGACTCTTTATAGGCAGATCATATATGGTAACAGATCCTAGAGTATAGGCATGATTACGGAGCACGATTACAAGCAAACAGATGCATAATTTGCGGAAGCAATTGCAGACTACGTGTGTATCTAATACCCCCCTCAGTCGGTACGGTCTTGGACGTTCAGACTGCTTCTGAAGGCATGAAACAGAGTGAAAAACAGCCCTTTGGTAAATATATCGGCAAACTGATGAGCCGAAGGCACATGCAACACTTTAATCTTGCCTAGTTGAACTTTATCTCTGATGAAATGCAAGTCAATCTCAATATGCTTCGTCCTTTGATGTTGAACAGGATTAGTGGATAGATAAATCGCATTCACATTATCGCATAACACAACTGGTGATTTCTACAGGGGACGGTGAAGTTTAGACAGTAACTGACGAAGCCAAGACAATTCAGATACAACATTAGCAACCCCTCGATACTCTGCCTCTGCACTTGATCGGGAAACCGTAGAATGTCTCTTGGACGACCAAGATATCAGGTTGTCACCATGAAAGATACAAAAGTCTGACGTTGAACGACAAGTGTCAGGACACCCCGCCCAATCAGCCTCTGTATATGCTATCAGTTCCAAGGAATGTGACTTTGGAATGTGAAGGCCATGGCCGAGAGTGCCTTTAACATATCGTAAAATCCTTTTCAGTAGCTGCAAGTGAGGCTCTCTTGGTGCATGCATAAATAGGCAAGCTTGTTGCACTGCATGAGTTATATCTGGACGTGTCAATGTAAGATATTGTAGTGCGCCGGCTAGACTCCGATAATCAGATGGTTGAGACAGCAGAGCACCTTCTGATGCTGAAAGTTTGGACATGCATGACATCGATGGGGGTTGTGACAGGGTTGCAGTTTGTCATCTTGGCGCGTTCCTGAATATCAATAGCATACTGTTCTTGATCAAGAAATAATCCTTTCACAGTATGTTGCACTCGGATCCCAAGAAAATAGTTAAGAGGTCCCACATCAGACATGGAAAACTCTGTGCAGAGACCAGAAATCACCTTGTGTAGTAAGTGTTCTGAGTTGGCAGTCAGAATTATATCGTCGACATATAAAGGAATGTATGTAGTGTTCTAACTGTCATGAAGAACAAAAAGAGAGGTGTCGTTCTAACTGTCATGAAGAACAAAAAGAGAGGTGTCAGCTTTGGAGGCAACAAACCTTGTTGAAGTCAGAAATTTCTTGAACCTGAGAAACCAAGTTCTGGGTGCCTGCTTGAGCCCATATAGTGATTTATTGAGTCTGCACACATAATTTGGATGCTCACTTCAAGAAAACCTGAAGGCTGAACACAGAGGACAGTTTCAGTTAGTTCACCATGTACGAATGCATTTTTAACATCCAATTGATGGATTGGCCAGGAAGCAGAGGTAGCAATGCCCAGAACAGTCTTGACAGTAGTTGGTTTAATAACTGGACTGAAGTTCTCTTAAAAATCAGTTCCATGTTCCTGACTGAAACCCCTGACGACCCACCTAGCTTTGTGTCGTGCAACACTGCCATCTGGGTTTAATTTGTGTTTAAAAATCCATTTTCCTGTGACAATGTTGACACCTGCAGGCTTAGGAACAAGAGTCCATGTATTATTCAACATTAATGCATTACATTCCTCTTTCATGACCGAGAGCCAGTTGGGATCTTTTAGTGCAGTATTGTAGGAGGAGGGGATAGGTGAAAAGGATTTTGTAGTGTTGAGGTTGAGAATTCTCTTTGGTTTAAAGATACCGTGCTTGGCTCTAGTGGTCATGTGGTGGTGTTGAGGTAAGGGAGGTGGTGCACGGATAGGCGAGGGAACATACTGATTGATACGTGAATATGCTGGAACAATGAGTGAGGGAGTGTGCACAGGATGGGTCATTGGTTCAGGTTGTGATGTAGTAGGTGGTCCTGGAACAAATATAGATTGTGTGCTGCTCTGAGGATTGATAGAAGGTGCAGATGATGTAGTAGATTGTGATGAGGAGGCATATGGAAAACTATTTTCATCAAAGATCACATGTCGTGAGATGATAATATTCTTTGTGCGAAGGTCCATGCACCTATAACCCTTGTGTTCGGCAGGGTATCCTAGAAACAGACAAGCAGTTGATCTAGGGGCAAGCTTATGAGCAGCAGTGGCATGCATGTTTGGATAACAAAGACATCTAAAAACTCGCATATGAGAGTATTCAGGTGTTTGTCCAAAGAGGACATGATACGGTGTGTAGAGACGCAAAGGTTGTGAGGGGCGACAATTGATGATGTAAGTTGTTGTACGTAAAGCCTCTACCCATAATGAAAGAGGGAGAAATGCCTGGAAGATAAGACATTTGATGACATTGTTTAGACATTGTTTATAGTCCGAAGAGAGCGCTCGACCTTGCCATTGTGGGGTGAGGTGTAAGGGCAAGGAAAACGGTAAGTAATGCCATGGGTATTGAAAAATGAACATAGAATACTGTTGTCAAATTCTTTACCATTGTCGCATTGGAAGGACTGAATACTGATATGAAATTGGTTAAGAATGAGAGAGTAGAACTGAAAAATGGCATCATATGCATCAGACTTATGTCAAAGTGGGACAGTCCAAATATAACGACTAAAATCATTAAGGAGTACAATGTAATATTTGAATCTTGTGATACTCTCAATGGGAGACGTCCAGAGATCACATTGCACTAATTGAAACGGAAAATAACTGAATGATAAAGAATGAGAAAATGGTAGGCGAGTGTGTCACCCTTTTTGGCAGGCATCACATATGCGGTCCTGCTTATTTGGAACTGAAAAGGAGAATTCAGATAAAATGTTCCTTAAGATCTTGGGACCAGGGTGTCCTAGACTTCGATGCCAGAAAATACTTGTGGAGGCAGTGAGTGCCGTGGCCGAGGTGGAGCTTTGCTGTTGAAGAAATGGGTAGAGTTCGCCCTTGCTATTGCACCTCATGATCTCGGTTTTGTTGAGTAGATCCTTTATGGAAAAGCCAAAAGGGTCAAATTCAATGGAACAACAATCGTCATTAGTGAATTGCCTGACAAAGATTAAATTCTTAATGAGTGTTGGTATGTGCAGTACTCACGATAACTGGAAGTTGGCTTGTGGTGTGGACAGTGTAACAGTGTCTGTTCCTTTTATGGGAAGGGTGGATCCATTGCCAACAATTATGTTAGAGGAATTATGCATTGATGGAGAATAATTGAAAATGTTACCTGAGAATGCAGACATGTGTCCACTAGCACCACTGTCCATATACCATTCTAGTTGAGCAGAATTGGACTGCTGAGACACGGCTTGTAGAGCCTGAAGAAGACCGGTTGTGTCATATGCCGGTGGAGCAACCAGTGCAAATTGAGTTGTTGTTGGTGCAAACTGAGTGGAATAGGCCTGGCTATTTGGAGGACGGGAGCCCAGAACGCCAGGGCCAGTGGCACCAGTCCATAGCGCTCGCCAAGGCTGTGCTGAGACGAACCACGGTGCGGGCCATGGATTGTACTGCATGTTCTGCTGCTGCATAGGACCACCACGACCTCCTCTACCGCGCCCACGTCCTCGACCACAGGAAGGACCGCGGCCACGTCCACGCATGGACTTATTGGAAGAGGCACGACCATTATCAGAATGTGGAGTCTGTGGTGCAGAGGAGTTGGCAGCGTTGTTGTTGTTGACCATCGCTTCACCAGAATGGAGGGCTGTCGGTACCCTCAAGACCGGGTACCCCCGCGTACAAGAAGAAGCTCCGGACCTGGCTCCCCGCCAGGTAGGGCTCCGGAGCTGCCACATGTGCTCTGGCTCCGGACCCTTGCTCCCACCAAGGAGGGTTTCGGAGCTGCCACGCGCCCTCCGACATCGGGCCCTCGCTCCCACCGAGGAGGGCTCCAGAGCTGGAGTGTGTCCCACGACCTGCAATAAGTCATGGGCCCCGAAGAATAAAGAGCAGTGTGTGATGTCCAGTAGCACATTGAAGGCACGTGCCTACCTCTGGCGCACGGTGCAGCGCACACCCTTGTCAAGTACCGCTGCATCCAATCACATCGCAGTGAAGGTGCCACAGGCCTACCCCACTTCGCCAAGTGGATAGCTTACGGTGACAAGAGAGATGGATGGGACATCCCCTGCTATCATCAATGACTATGCTCTGTCGCTAGTGTCTGACATGGCAAGACAACGGGTCTTCAAGTCGCGGTCAGAAGCACCGTACGAAAGAAACCTTAGATCTTGTGTAGGATAATATCACCCTAGGGCTACCTGTCGGGCCCCAGGCCTCACTTGTAAGTTGCCTGGCCTTAGACTATAAAAGGATCGGGCAGCCACTGACTTAGGGGGGCTCTGGTCAAGCTCATTCACAATCGACACCCGCTTGAGTAATACGACACATACAAACCACCGTGGAGTAGGGTGTTACGCTCAAGCGGCCCGAACCACGTAAACCCCTTGCGTTCATCATTCACTGTATTCGATCCTACTAGGACTGGCCCCTCGAAAATACATCGAACCTCCGTGGACTGCTTCCGAGCAGGTCCGAGGGAGGTGTCAATTAGACACCTCGACATTTGGCGCGCCAGGTAGGGGGGGGGTTTCCTTGCAAAGATCTTCACCAGTAGCATGGTGAACGTCCGATCCAATGCCAGCTCCTCCAGGCCACGGTCCCGCCAACAGGCAGCGGGGGAGGACCAAGCTTCATCCCATCCCAGGGTTGGGTCCCGCTCTAGGGCGGGAAGACCTGGACTGTCGCATCGTTGTGCACCCACTCCACCGGCTGCAGGCCCGCAAAACATGGCATGGCGAACTCATGTCGTGACAACTTCTACAACGCCACCGGCGGCGAGCCCGGAAAGTGCACTCATAGCAGCGCGTGCACTACTCCGCAACCCACCGACGACATCCTGCGACTATGTGGTAGGCATGCCCAACCAGTTGGCCACACCTACCAAGGGGCCTTTAAGGGGTATCATGGGCAGGACGTCAAGCGGTTTCCCACCACCACGGCGACGACGACTTCACCAAGGCGTTACGGGCACTCTCTCCCTGTCTCGCACCTAGTGGAGTTATGCAATCCTGCTGTTGGCGGGTCTGCTTGAGGTTCCTCTGATGTATTTGGGTTTTTTGGTTGTTTTCCTGCTCTGGAGCCCATGGTGCCGAATGGTCACTCCCCTGAAAAGCTAACGCCCGTGGGAGGTCCAGAGTGTACAGCCTGCTTAGCCTGGTCCTGCACCCTAAGCGTGTACACTTTGCCTCTTCAGCGCTAACGGCTGAGTACAGGGGGTCAGACGGCACTTACTCCTCAGCACGGCGATAACCATAATTCAGATCCCATCGCACTGAATTACCCACGTACCGTAAGCCCGACTCGGGACCGTAAGACATAACGAGACTAAAAGCAGGAAGGGAGTAATCGACGAGCAAAATTATTTACATTATGCCTTAATTTTTTTTATTACTTTTGCATATTGTCTGCCATATGCCCGATTACATTTCTCCTGTCTCGTCCTGGTTGGAGTTGTGCTATCCTACTAAAGGCGGATCCACATGAGGTACCTGTAATGTTTTTGGGGTTTGATGATCGTTTTCTTGCTCAGGGTCCATGGTGTCGAATGGTTCTAACTCCTGAAAGGCTAACGCCGAGCTGGAGGTCCAGGGTGTGCAACCTGCTTAGCATGTTTCTATACCCTAAGCATGTGCACCTTGCCTCCCAATGCTAACAGCTGAGTACAGGAGGTTGGACGACTCATGCCCCGAGCAAGGCAGTGACCATACCCTAGATGTTGTCGCACCGAATTACCCATGCTACGTATCTTAGCTAAGGATTGTAAGCCATAACGAAGCTAAAGAGCAGGGAAGTGGTGACCGATGAGTGAAATTACTTTTTGTCTATCGTATGTGCAGGAAATGGAGCTATCAACGACATTCTACACGTCCGTCGTAGCTGCCACTATCACTTCTCCGAGCTCCGACGCTCCCCAAGGGGCCGCCGATGTCAGTTCTGCAAGCTCCGGCGCCCCCCAAGGGAGCCGCCGACGTCACTTCTTCGAGCTTCAGCGCTCCCAAGGGGGATGACGGCGATGCTTCTCCGAGCTCCGGCGCCCCCCCCCAAGGGGGCCGCTGATGTCACTTCTTTGAGCTCCGGCGCTCCCAAGGGGGCCGCCGACGATGCTTCTCCGAGCTCCGGCGCCCCCAAAGGGGGCCGTTGGCGTCACTTCTTCGAGCTCCGATGCTCCCCAAGGGGGCCGCCAGCGTCACTTCTCTGAGCTCCGGTGCTCCTAAGGGGGCCGCCGACAACGCTTCTCAGAGCTCCGGCGCCCCCAAGGGGGCCGCTGGCGTCACTTCTCCAAGCTCCGGCGCTCCCCAAGGGGGCCGCCCGCGTCACTTCTCCGAGTTCTGGCACTCCCCAAGGGGGCCGCCAGCGTCACTTCTTCGAGCTCCGGCGCTCCCCAATTCCCCCGAGGGGGCCCGCTGGCGTCACTTTTACAAGACAAGATGAAGGCCCCACCTACAGGATCGTCATCTCTCCCGAGGTGGGCCTGGGGGCCACTATCGGTACCTTCAAGATCGGGTACCCCTGCATAGAAGAAGAAGCTCTGGACTTGGCTCCCGACCGGGGAGGGCTCCAGAGCTGCCACGCATGCTCCGGTTCCGGACCCTTTCTCCCACCAAGGAGGGCTCTGGAGCTGCCACGCGCCCTCCGACATCGGGCCCTCACTCCCACCGAGGAGGGCTCTAGAGCTGGAGTGTGTCCCACGACCTGCAATAAGTCGTGGGCCCCGGAGAATAAAGGGCAGTGTGTGATGTCTAGTTGCACATTGAAGGCACATGCCTACCTCTGGCGCACGGTGCAAAGCACACCCCCGTCAGGTACCGCTGCGTCCAATCACATCACAGTGAAGGCACTGCAGGCCTACCCCGCTTCGCCAAGTGGGTACCTTACGTCGACAAGACAGATGGACGGGATATCCCCTCTATCTTCAACGACTACGCCCTATCGCTGGCGTCTGACACGGCAAGACAGTGGGTCTTCAAGTCGCGGTCAGAGGCAGCGTATGAAAGAAACCATAGATCTTGTATAGGATAAGATCACCCTAGGGCCACTTGTCGGGCCCCAGGCCCCACTTGTAAGTTGCCTCGCCTTCGACTATAAAAGAATCGGGCAGCCACCGACTTAGGGGGGCTCTGGTCAAGCTCATTCACACTCGACACCTGCTTGATCAATACAACACATACAAACCACCGTGGAGTATGGTGTTACGCTCAGGCCTGAACCACGTAAACCCCTTGCGTTCATCATTCACTGCATTCGATCCTACTAGGAATAGCCCCCCGAAAATACATCAAACCTCCGCGGACTGCTTCCGAGCAGGTCCGGGGGAGGTGTCAGTTAGACACCTCGACAAGGGCGGTCTTTTGAGATGGCGCAACAGAGGAGTTGAGTGTATTTTCTGCCATGATCAGTTGATCCTGTGCTTCGAGGAACGTGGGAAACTTGGGCATCGCCGGCAGCAGTTGACGAAGAACATGAAACTTCGGGTTGGGGTCGCGGATGAGTTGGTGCACCAGGGCACGATTGGAGACCGCCTGATCACAGTCGGCGAGAGAGTCGGCTAGGGTCTTGAGCTTGTGGCAGTAGACGGTTGCCGACATGTCGCCTTGGACAAGACCATGCAGCTCCTGGTCTAATTGAACTGTGTGACTTGATTTGCTGCCGAGGAAGAAATCGGTGATTTTGGTCCAGATGTCGAAGACAGTGATCTCATCCTCCATGACAAAATCGAGTAGATCGTCGGCGAGGGTGGCATGAAGCCACATGAGGATGGTGAGATCTCTGGATTGTCATGGCGAGGTGCGGTACCGTCGACATGGTGACGCAAGTTGAAGGGCCCAAGGACCAATAGAAACAGACATTTCCATCGGCGATACACCATGGAAAACATGTCCAGTCAAACAGAGACCAGACTGGTAATATTGACGGACTGGGTAGCAGCGGCGAGAGAACTGGTGACGTTGGTGGTCAGAGGTAGAGATCCGGAGGTGGCCGAAGAGTTGGATGCCGACGACATGGCACTGGATGTAGAGGAGAATGAATCTGCCATTGGAAGGGGTGGAGAGGGAGGGCAGCAAAGCGTAGGAGGTTACCTCGCTCTGATTATCATGTAAATGTGCGGCAAAGGACCCGCTGATCATGTTGATTCAGTGGCTCTTTATAGGCAGGTTACATATCATGTATGGTAATAGATCCTAGAATATAGGCATGGTTACAGAGCACGATTACAAGCAATCAGATGCATAAGTTGCGGAAGCAGTTGTAGACTACGCGTGTATCTAATAAAATTTTAATGGTCAACAAGACCAAGGCATTTCCCGAGTTTGTCACATGAAAAAGTCACAATACTATGTTTCGGTGAACGAGACAAAGCACTTGAAAGTTCGGGTTTTGAGCGCATGCATCTTGATACTCATACATGAGCAGTTGTGTGTGAATTATGAGCAACAATTTTGTGCGATGATCCAATAATCAGCTGCAACTGCAATCAGTAGTGGCCTTCATATTTGTACATACATTTCATTCTAGCAGCAGAGATGTACACTGACGTGTATATACAGCTCAACTCAGGTTTAATAATGTTGTGCTATTCGTTCCCTCGTTTGATTAGGTCTTTTCACTACTACAAAATCATTTATTACAGGCACTTCATTTCTCAAACACGGACGGTTCATAAAAAATGCGGAGTAATGTGCATCAACGGTCTTTGAACTTGTCTGAATGTGTCATCTAAGTTCACGAACTTTTAAAGTGCATATTTGGGTCTATAAATTTTTTAAAGTGTGTCATTTAGGTCCAAAGTACCAAAAATATCCCTATGAATATTGATATAACTATTTTTTGAGCTTTATTTTTCATATTTGATCTCTTCTAAATCAATGTTGTTATCATAATTCATATTGAAGGCTAACAACGCTGATCTAAAGAGCCAAAAAATATGAAAAATAATGTTTGAATAACAGTTATATCAATAGTCATAGGGTATTTTTGGAACTTTGGACCTAAATGACACACTTTAACAAGTTTATGAACTCAAATATATACTTTAAAAGTTTGTGGACCTAAATAACACACTCCGACAAGTTTAAGGACCAATTATGCACTTTACTCAAAAATACGACTGTGATGACAAATGATATAATAACTGCATGTGATTATTAAACATCATAGACGATTTTTAATAAACAACCGTCTGGGTAAGTACATGATTTTCACAGGCTGCTATTTATAAAGATCCGTCTGGACTGTTACAAACATCACATACGGTTTTTAATAAACCACCGCTTGAGTAAATACGTGATTTTCACGGGCGGCTATTAATAAAGAACTGTTTGTACTGGCTCAAACATCACAAGCGATTTTTAATGAACAACCACCTGGGATAAGACATTGTTTTCACAGGCTGATATAAATAAAGAACCACATGTGATGCTGATGGCTTGCCTTCCAACAGCTGAGTTCCAAAAAACATCTAGAAGCACAACTCTTGAAGCTCCTGTCAAGCTAGTCTCTTCACAACAAGCTCTTGCAGATACAAGTAACACTCGACACTCGTCATTTAGATTGTTGAAAGCTTCAATTGAAGCATGCCGATACCTTGGAAGGATTTTCCAATCCATTTGAATGATTTCTTTCCCTTATATCCATTTGAAAAACTTACGAAGATGCTCATTTATCAGTTCTAATAGCTGAATATATTAACTAAAAATTAATATCTTCTCTCTTAGTGCTTCATACAAGCGATGAAGCGAACAACTTCAATCATAAATCTTGTTTTCACCACTTCATAAGGATTTTACTTTAATCTTTCAAGCATGCATTTATCAATAAGTGAAGCTTCGTTATCAGACATGTTAATAGCAGTTACAAGCAAAGAGTGTGTCAAAGCTAACGAAATCACATATTCATTTTCCACCGAAGAGGATTGTTCTTTGATAAGGATGGTGTAAGAGCTGATGTGCTAGAATTTTACGAGTATGAAAATAGAAACAGTTTTTAGTGAAACTTGTAAACTATGAGATGATTTGTATGTCAATTGAAAGTGTAACTTGTGCATATGTATATTGTTTTAGTGAAATTGACTTATGTGAGAAGACTTCTGTGATTATATTATTTTAATGTAAATTATGAGATGACTTCTGTGTTGATTTAGTGAAATTGATTTGAAAATTAGAAATAATAGCAGGTAGTACTGCATAGGGTATACTTTATCACAGACGGTTCTTTACCCACAGCTAGACCTGCCTGTGAAATTATATTATCACAAACGGCTAGTCATAGGTAAAGAACTACTTGTGATAACTCCATTATCACAAGTGGTTACTCTTACGGTATAAACCGGTTGTGATCAATTGTCTCTACAGGTGGCTAGTCATAGGTAAAGATTTGCTTGTGATAACAACATTATTATAGGCGATTACTTATACTGTATGAACTGTCTGTTATAAAGTGTCTTCAAAGACGGCTAGTCATAGGTAAAGAATCGCCTGTGGTAAACCAATTTCACATGAGGTTTTACTTTCCGTCTATGAAATTGTAGATTATCACAGACTCTTCATTTCAGGCAGTTTTGAAAATCGCGTGTGATAATACGTTTGAAGCCGCCTGAGATAAAGCTTATTGTAGCAGTTTTTTAAAGCAAGGATATGTAGATGGTATTGATATCTTTTTTATATTCGTCCCACCAACAAGCAAGGGTAGAAAAGGTTGTGCTAATCATCCTAACATGCGCCGAGTTCTCAAGTCTCCGCACTCTGGTTTGCACATTGCACCGGGCATCTGGAACAAACTCACTAAGCGTCGATTATGCTGCACACTTTGACCGAGTTACATTTGATACAGATTGCGTCACGGCCTCACAGGGCGCTGCACATTTGACTCGACTCATTTGGTCCCGTCGCACGTTGCAGATCGTCTCCTCCGCATCGAGCTACTTGTGGCCTTGCACCTGGCAGGGCATAGGGACGGCTGGAAAGGTCTTTCGTTTGGTTGTTTGTAGCGAGTTGGGAAAATGGGACCATGTAACGTTTCAGAGTTCCGGCTTTTTAAGAGATCTTTTATTCTCTTCATTTATTTTTATTTAGCCTCGGTTAATTTAAAAATGAATTAGTCGGTCATAAATAAAAAGAAACGGAAGGAGTATATAGCAAGATCGATGCTACATATTTGATATTATTACCCAACAAATACTTTTAAATAGTAGGAAATATCTTCATACATTGTAACATGTAAATAATAAATTGTTCGCAAACCCACCTTCGTTAAGTGAAGAAGGCAGCACACCGAAATTCATGGAATTGAGAAAGCAAATCAATGTACCGAACAAGCATAGAAAAATGACGAATCAACTTTTACTGTTAGGTGTGCTCCTTGAAACTAGGAGGGAGGACCACGCAGAAAAATCTATTTTTTTCTTTAACGACACGTAATCTAAAATTAAGGCAATGTGTTGTGGCAAAGAAAGATAACAGACTTGGAATCAAGACTTTTATGTAACTCCATCATCATGACCTCACAACTAATCAAGAGAGATACACTTATTCTTCTTTATACATAATATGCAGCCTATCACAATTTGACACATCTTCTCCATAGTCTTGGGTACTAATTTTGTATTTGTATGTTTGAGTTAAGATATAGGTAAAGGGACATTTTACAAACGAGAAGAGGATAACCCGCTCTTCAGATACTCGTGGAAAATTTCAGTTACTTACGATTATTTTATTTTTATGATGCTTTTTTATGATACCATTAAAGACGTCGAAGCTTCAAAGAGAGGAAAAACTGGGAGGTGTTTTCTTTGCGCCACGTTTCTCGCGTCGCCTTGCCTTCTTCCTCGAGCCGTGAGAACAGACCAAACCTCGCGCGAGCTCCACCCCCTCCCACCCTTCCGCTCCTCCTCCCTCGTCTCCGATTCCTCATCAAACACCGTCTCCTCTCCCGCATCCCCTGCTGGCCGCGACGTAACTGCAAAGCTCCGCTACGAATCAGCGCCGCCCGGGCCCAGATCTCACCCCTCCGCGCCCCCGGATGTCATGATCCGCCCCCATTTGCCCAAGGACCAGGCTTTCTCGCGTGGCAATGGGTTCTTGGACTACGGGGGCCGGGGTACGGGCGAGATCGAGGAGGCAGGCGCCGCGGCCACCGTAGCCGTCGAGCAGTCGCCCTCTCAGACCTCGTCCCCGTCGGCGTCGTCGCCGGCGGCGGCCATGTCGTCGTGCGGGCGGTACATGCTGCACCGGGTGGGCAAGCTCGACACCCTCGCGGGCGTCGCGATCAAGTACGGCGTCGAGGTAAAACGACGGGAGTGCTCTGGCTTTTTTAGGGTCTCTGGTTATAATATTGGCATTGGGATATCAGGGTGGATATAAAATATAGGAAAGCATTTTTTACCTTGTAGTTGTTTCGGGTTGAATGGGCTTCTGTTTCAACTATGGTACAACGATTTTGGAATGATTCGCGTGTTCGGGTCATGTAGGTAGCAGATATTAAGAGGCTGAATGGCCTATCAACTGACCTCCAGATGTTTGCACACAAGAAACTGCGGATTCCACTCCCCGGGAGGCATCCGCCATCATCCTGCCAGCAGAATGGTTCTTACGAGGACAATCACAGGTAAAAGGAGCAAAATTATGCATAAACTAACGCTTTAGCGGCCATACTTAGTGGTTCCTACATTGCAGTTTTGATTGGGTAGTGTTTATGTTTGTCTGGTGCTGGTAGTTACGCGGTAAGTATTTACGTGACAAGTACAGGTTTGCCCATCGAGGTGCAGCAAGGTCAGATTAGGGCACTGGGTCTGAGGTTGTTGAGTATGAGTTTAAACTAGCGTTATGTGAAACCAAAGTGTTCATGCTAATCTGAAGTAGAAACTGAAAAGGGAGCTACTTAATCTTGTAGGAGCTTGCAAATGATTCTTATTATTTTATTATTTAAAGTTTGGCCACACTTCTGCTGGATTCTAGGCATGCAACAGGATTTCTGACCTTACTGAGCCTTTGCTAAGTTTTGTGCAAGCTACTAATTTTCTGCAGCTTATTCACTTTTCCATGTTTAGGGTTTTAGAAGTATATTGTTTTCTCATCTAGAGTGTTTTCAGTTATTTTGGTCTTTTTACCATTGGAATGAATTGGTTACAATTTACTCCACACACCTTGGAGCTGTATTTGATCTTTTTTTTTTGGAAAAAAATAATTCAACTTGATTTCGTTTGAACAATGTATCTATTGTAGCTAAACTAAAGAAAGATTTGAGCGTATGATTTTTCCTTGGCCACTTGTTCTATCTGCAATATGCGATTTCGATTTGTCAATTAGCTTTATGACTTGAGATTAGCTTATGTGAGCAACAACAATAATTTTTATTGGGTTTCATTTCCATGAGATTAGCTTATGTGAGCAATTCTGGTTATTAGCTTATCTTTTTTTGGCAACTTTGTAGTAGCATTTCTGAACATTAAGTCAACATATGAAGAGCGTCAAAAGAGGACTAAAAAGGTGCATTAAACCAACCGGCAAATATGGTTCAGCGATCTCATGCACACATGGCTGTACTTTGCTTCCCCTCTCCATCAAGCATATATAAGCTGTATATATTCTTAAAAAATGCAGTGATGTAGCACTTACAAGAGTGTTAGTTGTTGTAGGAAAAACAGTACCATAGTTGTGCCTTGTTTATTACGCACAGTAAGAATTCAGTCTTATTCTCTAGTTAGTATCGCAACATACAAATGCTGCTACTTTCTGTAACAACTATCACGAAACCTCTGACGTGCCCTGTGTCTTGTCGAGCTATTTTGTTCCTTACCTTACACATTCTATAACAAATATAATATTTCAGAGAATGCACCCCACGTCACATCCATGAAGATATCTTGGATTCAGTACTGAAAACACCAAAACGCAGAGTTTCGCCAGCCATGAGCCTTTTGCAGGGATACTATGGCCTTGCACCGCCTCCAAAGAGAGATAATGGAGAAGGCACAGAAATGGCAGTGTATAGGAAAGATAAAAATGTCTGTTTGGATGTTGAGCCGTGGTTGGAGCCACCAAATTCTGATCCATTCCCTCTTCAGAATAGGAAAATCAGAAGTTTGACAGTAGGTTCGGTTGAAAATGGTGAGACTGATGAGAATGGCGACAGTGAAAGGTTGATAAGGCGGCGCCAGAAAGCTGATGGTGAGTTATTACCTAGGGAGGAAAATGGTGGTGACTTCCTGGCAAGTGCTGGGAAAGGCCTGGCATTGAGGCCAAAGTCGAGCAATCAACCAGACATGAACAAGAGTCAGCAGAATCTTTTCACAATGGCAGAGCCTTTGTTTGGAAATGGATTGCAAACTGTTAGGAAATCTTCAAGCACTCCAGAGTTCCAAGAGCCAGAAAGCAGCACCAGTTCCTCCATATGGTCAGCCAGCAAATGGGGCATAAAACCAGATTCCTTTGCTCTTGCTATCCCTCGCTTTGACAGTATTCCAAAGCCAATTGCTGCTTGGAAAAACAAGGCAGCTCGAGATTAAATAATTTGCCCTTGGTTATGCCTGTGGTTTTCCTTGAAATCAGGAGACCCGAGATGTTTCTATGAATGTGTTTACAGCCTAGGTTGGCAGTTGGCACCAGTCTTCACGGCTCTGGGAGCACATCTGATAAGTTGCTGCTAGTTGGACCATACAGAAGATTGGACCCTTGTCGTCCATGTGGCAGATGATGTCTAGGATTAGGCTTACGTGGCTCATGTTATACCGGAGATGTTGCACCAAGAGCAGCAGCGTTAATATTCTTCAGATAAATTATAGATAGTAGATGACATAGGGGAAACTTATTGGTTTGAGGATGATATTCTTTTGTACACAATGAGGTAACGTAGTGTCAAAGAGCAGTCATGTATGTGTTGTATGTGCCATCCCATACCCTGATATAGAAGTTGCCGTGTTTTACTTCCCATACGAGTGATATGGAATGCCTAGTAATCTAATAAGCGTGGACACAACATTTTGTTACAGACTTCAAAAATAAAAAATTCTGTTACGGTGACTTTGTTGTGAAATGTAAACAGAAATAGAGTTGTACTGCAGCTTTTGTATCCAAATAAATTGTCCTTTCCGGCATTCTACCAGAGCACAACGCAGTAGATTCACAAACTACTGGTTATCTTAACACTGACCTGTAAATTGTTCCTCATCTAAATACACTGAGGTGTTTGGCATGGACACGACTTCCTTTCTCTCATAGCCTGTTTTCATGCCTCCTAGACATGTCACCACATATTTGGAAGCAGGCATGAAAAGAGGTTCCGGAGGAGGGGAGTTGTGTCCGTGTGATACGACTCCAAAGCAAAATTCCATAAAAAGCTGTAAAAATATGATCAAATATCTCAACTTCTAAACTCCAAGGTGAGCTTTACTCTACGGAGTTTTAAGAGTTCTAGTTCATTTTTTCGGAATACTTTTTTTTCTACTCTAGAATCGACATATATGAAAATAGACATGAAGTTAGGAGTAATTACCTGCACTATCATCAGTTACACAAGTGAAACGTTATTTTCTTTTTTCTTTTCTCCGTTGCCTCGTTGTTCTATTGAAACCGCCTCCGCAAGAGAAGGAAGAGCGGCGCCGCCCCAGGGGCTGATCGGGAGGAAAGAAAAAAAATGGAGCTGGCCCAACAAAAGTTGAGGGTAAAATTGATATTGCGTCCTAAAATCTTTCCGTTTTAGAGCTGAGAACACTTTTTGAACGAAACAGTTCTAGTGACACCTCCTCTACCATAGCAGAGTTGCTCCATTAGAGAGTAGAGCCATAATAAACACGACCTAATTTATACTTCAAGACGAAGGGAGTACATGTCATCACTTATTTAACATTTTTTTTAAAAAAATAAAAATTATAGCTCCCCGTTGCAATGCAAGGGCAACCTATTAGTTGAAAAAAAATCTCTAAAAAATTCAGAAAAGAATGCATTACAAAATGCAAAATAACGGCGTGATGAATGAATTAAATGAAGGGTATCGCATTCAGCAAAAGAAGAAAAAAGAGCAGGGAGTCTTGTAATTAAAAAAGGGCCTATTGTTTGCCCCTAGTTTGGAAGCTAATTGTGAATTTATCCTCCAAATTAAGAGTTTGTGAATTTGCTCCTGTTTTTTTAAACGAAGACAAAGTATACCCCTATTCCGTTAGTGAACGTTAACGGTGTTAAAGATAACAGAAAAGACTAAAATGCCCTTGTAATTTTACCTCTACTTTAATTTATATTTGTAATTTTACGCGTGTTTTAGTATCATAAGAATTTTGATAACATTATAACAATGTTTTTACACTATATTTCAACAAGATTTTGACAATATTTTTAGAATTACTTACTCAAGTGAGGCTAACTTAGGTCATCCGCTGTGCAACCTCCTTGGCGAGCAGCTGTTTCCTGGTCCTGGTCTTGGCCTGCGACTTGGAGCCCATGATGCCGCTGCTAGCCAGGCGATTGGCTGCCGCTCTCCAGCTGCCGCGGCGGTTCTCCACGCAGCGGCATACCCAGCGGGCGGCGGTGGTGGCCCGCGTCGTGGACGCGTCGTGCATGGGGCTGCGGAGAAAGTCGCGGGGGCGGTGGTGATGTGATTCGCCTAGGTCAGGAAAATGTACGGTAATATTTGGTAACATTTGATAAGGATATTGTAGTCTTTTGAATATTCTAATTTCTTATTTTATTTCTTTAAACCATTTAATCCTAGAATAACTAACGGTGTGAAAATCCAAGGGCAAACAGCAGGTTCATTGTAAAAAAGCAAGCGCAAATTCACAAAGTCTTATTTTGAAGGGCAAAATTACAATTAATCTTCAAAATAAGGGTTAAATCACAATAATCCCATTAGAAAACGAGAGAGGATCGACCCGTTTTGCATGCTTATTGATCAGGGTGAGTAGAAACGCGCAGCAAAAATGCGTTTCGTGTCGGAGGCACGTGCAGGGTAGCCCCACATGGCAACCGCCCGAACGAACTCGGACCAGGCACCAAACCTTGTAGTCACGACACCCACCGGCACCAGCTCACGCGCTTCGCCTTCTCCCCCAGCTCCGTCCCCCGCCCCTCTCTCCGCCTCCGCCTCGTCGAGGGTTTATATACACACTGACACGCCGCCATGCACTTCCCCACCACCATCACCACCGCGGCTTCGCCCATACTGTCCCCTACTACCCCACCGCGCCCATGTCTACCAACACGGTCGAGGACCCGCCGCTTCGGCCTCCACCTCCGCCTCTGCCCCAGCTGCCGCCTCCTCGCCGCCCGCACAGGCAGCTCCAGCCGCGGGGGTACCAACGATCGACTCCTCGCATTCCCCGCCGTTACCTCTCTCACGCGCGCGGTCTCGCTGCGGGGGCACCCGAGCTGACCAGGGGTGGTGTTCGTGGCGTGCAGGTACCAGGTGGACGCGTTCGAGGCGGCGCTGCGCGGGAACACCATCGCGGTGCTCGACACCGGCTCCGGGAAGACCATGGTCGCCGTGATGCTAGCGCGCGAGCACGCCCGCCGCGTGCGCGCGGGGGAGGCGCCGCGCCGGGTCGTGGTGTTCCTCGCGCCCACCGTGCACCTCGTCCACCAGGTGGGGCCTTTTTTTTTTGACTTCCTGAGTGGCAATGTGGAAACGGCGACCGTTTCTGATAGGGTGGCGGTCTCGTTTTTGTGTCTCTCTTGTAGCAATTCGAGGTGGTTGCGGAGTACACGGACCTCGACGCGATGGAGTGCCATGGGGCATCAGGCGTCGGTGAATGGACCCCTGAGAAATGGAAGGAGCAAATTGGGAGTAAGGAGGTAAGCGCATTGGTTCACCGAACCATGTGCTATGCTTGATGCGGGAATTGACCAATTGTGATGCACTATGAGATTTAAACACTGTCCAGCCTTCCAAATGCTTGATAAATGGTTTGAGATAGCATGTTCTGTTGGCAATACTATGTTTTGTTGATGATGGTGGCATTGAATCGAATATGAATTGAGGCTTTTCATAAATTTCAGAGTTTCTGACTGAAGTTGTTATTTGATCTTTGCTAAAAGATCGTATCTATGGAGTAGCAAGTAGGTGGTTCAGGGATCAAGTACTAGATCATTTTTCCTTTTCTCTGTGTTGGACTGTGTTTGGGCCTAGCCTGTATACCGGCCCATCTATGTATCTATAAATATGTACCTAGACCTATGATTAATTGAGCAATTCATTCTATCATGGTATCATTAGCCAAACCCTAATCCCCACCCTAACCCTAACCCTAGCCGCCGCCGCCACCCCCTCCCCCCCATGGCCGGCGGAGGCACCCCCCCCCCCGCCGCCGCTGGCGGCCCCCTCCTGGCCGGCGCCCCCCACGCCGCCGCCGTCCCTCCCCTGGCCGCCGGCGCCGGCGCCCCCCCCCCCCCCCCCCCCCCCCCCCCCCCCCCGCCGTCGCAGCAGCCGCCAGCCGCCCCCTCCTGGCCGCCGCCGGGGCCGCATCTCCCCTGGCCACCGCGCAGGCGCCCCCCACGTCGCCGCCTCCGCCGCCGACCGGCCCCCCCTGGCCGCCACCGGGGCCGCACCTCCCCTGGCCGCCGACATCCCCCTCCTGGCCGCCGGCGCGACCCTGACCCAGCCGCTGCCGGCCGCCTCCCCCCCTGGCGCGCCCCTGGTCCAGCCGCCGCCGGCTGCCCCCTACCCTGGCGCCGCCGCGCCCTTGCCGCCGCCGGCCGCCTCCCCTCCCTGGGCCGGCGCGCCCCTGGCCGGCGCCGTCCCCTCCCTGGCCGGCTCCCTCCCCTGCGCCGGTGCGCCTGCCACTGGTCCTGCAGCAGGCGCGCCTCTCATCGACATGACCCGGCCTGCGTACGGCGCTGCGACTGGTCCCTCCGCAGGCGGACCACTTGCCGGCCCCACTGCCGTCGCCTTCATGACGGGTTCCGGATCTGCTGTTGGCACTGCTACTGCTCCTCGTGCGGCCACTGATCCTTTCTACGGCGTCGCCAGCACCACCACGACGGCCGCGGACGCCTCCAGTGTCTCCGCGGCTCTGGCTGCCTCTCGCGATCGCGAGCGGGCACTCGCTCTTGCCTTAGAGCAGGAGCGCACCTCGGCGGCTACTCTCTCGCACCAGATCCAGGAGAGCGCTCACCGACCGCCGGGCGCGACGTACGAGCCCACCTCGGATACCGGTGTGCACTCCGCATACTCAGCGTCGCTCACCGCCGCCCTACACGCCCAGGCGGCTGGAGTTCAGAACATTCGGACACTAGTGCCGACTGTTCTGAGTTGTACCTCTACCACCTATGCCCGCTGGCGTAACGAGTTCCTTCTCACGTTACGACGGTACCAGCTTGCGGACCACGTCCAGCAGGACGACGCCCCGCGGGATGACTCTTGGATCAGCATGGACAGTCTGATCCTTGCTTGGATCTTTGGCACTCTCGCCGATGATCTGTACAAGCTTGTCGGACAGCGCGGTGGGGGGACCGCGCGCCAGGCTTGGCAGATACTGGAGCACCACCTCTTGGGGAACCGTGCGACTCGGGCTCTTCACATTAACGCACGGTTCCAGAATACATTGCAGGGAGACCGCTCCATCTCGGCCTACTGTGGAGAGATGAAGGGCATGACTGACTCCTTGCGCGACCTTGGCGAGCCGATCGCTGACAGCACTCTAGTACTTCGGGTCCTTCACGGCCTGAACGAGCGCTTCAACCATCTTCGCTTCTGGCTTCTCCGTATGGAGCCGCCACCGACCTTCGAGAAGGTCTGGTCTGATCTCGAGCTTGAGGAGATCACGACTGGTGGATCTGCTACCTCTGGGACTGCCACGGCCTTCTATGGCTCTGGGCAGCCCTCACGCCCACCGTCTTCTGGGGGACCACTACCGCGACCACCTACTCCACCTACCGCCTCGGGTGCCTCTGATGGCTCTGGGGGTGGTACTCGTCGACGTCGCGGCGGAAGGCGCACAGGACGAGGTGCTGGTGGCACTCCTACGTCCACTGCTCCTACTGGTAGTGGTACTGGTGGCACTGGCCAGGGAGGTGCGCCCTGGCCCACACCGTACAACCCGTGGACTGGCCAGATCTCTATGTGGCCTGGACCGTCTCTGGGTCTT